>ML415256.1:32943-218848 GCA_005239525.1 Nicotiana knightiana
GGAGAGAGAGACCTGTCGTAACTCTCTTCCTTTGTCCACCTGAAACTCCTCTCATCATGTCATTGCCAACTATTGTATCTGAACATACATCAAGACCAAGAACTTTCAAGACGTAGTCTGTAGACACGCTGTGCTTCTTACCACCAACAGAAGATGCCTGAACAGTTATTGATTGCAACACACATGAACATGGAAATGACATAAAAGTCCAAGAGAAACCATATCGTATACATGAATTAGCCTGGAAGATAGAGAAGCTCAAATCAAACCTTCATATACGCGTCTATTTCAGAGTTTGGACGTATATTCCTTTCCTTCTCTAGACGGTCAATGTCTTTCATATAGTCTGCAAGGAAAATAACAGGGCAGGTTTGGGAAACATGCTATGTCATATTAGAAACACCTTACTTGATTCTGATAAGCAGGCAAATTTGGAGATTTATCAATCACTAATTACAAGAAGAAACAGAATTTACCTTTGCTCTAAATATTCTTGCAATTTCAGGAAACAATCACCAAGATATCTTTGTAATCAAGTGAAGAAGTTTTGTTATGGGTTTATATTAGATTAGGAATGTATTATCTGGAATTTTAATGCTCTTAAATCTTAGTACACTACTTCTTTTTGTCAATAGAAACCGAGTGTGGCAGGGGATTTAGTTACTACTCGTAGCTGTATTTCACCACTAGGCTAAATTATGGAACTAGATAAAAGGCATTGTTCATAACACGCCAAAAAAGAGAAAGAAAAAGAGAAGTTTCCAAAAGTACCTATATGTTCAATTCCATTCTCCTTCGATCTAGCTTGTTGCTGTAAAACCATCACAAACATTGTGTTGCAATAATCTTGTTATCCTTTTATTTTATCTCATGGATCAAATGACAATAAAGAAGTAACATCTTGGCTTCTAGAAATTAGCACATTCGGTTATTTCAGTTCTACATATTTCCTGAACTTCTGTTTAGGAATTAATTTTCTGGGATCTTTTTCCTTTAAGTTATTTCTATTCAAGCTCTAGGGTAGTCAAATACATTTTTAATGTCTTTTTTTCTTTTCTTTTTTTTTGGGGGGTGGGGGTGGGGGTGGGGGTGGGGGGTGGGGTGTATGCGAATGGATTCTGCTTAGTTCACTTATATTCTTCAAAGCATGCTGAAGTACATGAAAATGCAGAGAGCACAAAACCAGATAAGTTAAAGAAATATATAGCACAAGGATATAACATGGTTCAGCAAGCTTAATTGTGCAGCATAACAAATTTGTTTACTAAGTGATACCCTTAACAAAGATAATATGAGAGATTTCAGGAAAGCTGTGACACACATCTGCATGAGCAACCAAAATAGAATTCGTCAAGTACATGATGTGGAAATGTTTAGACAAACCTGCAAAACCTTGACTTGCACCTTGGAATCTCGCTGCATAATCTAAGGTTTCTCTTACAGTTAACTCAGCGATATGATTATCTGTCTGGCCTATGTAAGCTGAAGTTCTTTGCACGCAAAATTCATCCAGCTTATGTCCATTATACGTAATAATCCCTCTTTTCTGAAACAAAGAGTTACATAATTATATATGGTATTCTTTTTTTCTCTTTTTTTAATTCAATGGAACACAACGTCTGCACGAGCTCTTTAAAGAAGAAAAGCAAAGTGAAGTTATCTTAATTAAATCGTGCAAGTTAGAAAGGTAGCCTAGGAAGCAGATTATCTCAAAGAAGACATGCCCGTCAAATTAAGCTAACAAAAAACATAATTCTATGATCAGGATTTATTTGTGTCCCCCAACCCCCCAACCCCCCAACACACACATACACACACAAAACCCCCAGCAAAATTAAGGGAGGGTAACAGTCAGAAGCCTAAACTTTTCACCATTCTAAATTACGTTTTCGATAAAACATCAAGAAAGCAAAGAGAAAATATGCATAAAGTAGACTTAGCCAGTAACCGCCACGAGTACATTAATTTGAAAATAATAAATTGAATAGAAACACGTAGTTCTGCGCTCATGATAACATCTCTAGTAACCTTTTGAAAGAAAAGATTTATCCACACACAAGGTTTGATCTAAGCAGTCAAGAACAATAAGCATGAAAGAGTTGAGAGCGCATGTTACTGTCTACATGAAGAGAACATGCTTCAGTTTTAACTTACATCATAACTTCAAGCTGATTATCATAATGTAAAATTTTCATTCCAATAAGTGATAGTTCATATATACTATAAGTTTTCAACAAAGCATGGAAAAATAAGGACCTCATATTCTTATTTGTTGTTTTTGCCAAATCTCCAGAACTCCTACCTTTTAGCCCCAAGTTACAAAGTATTTTAGTGATGTATGTTATTAGGTCAATTAGAAATTATACTACAGTTTTGGAGCCACTAATGTTCAGAAGATGATAATCTGAGATGAATATGATTAATACATCTCATCGAGAGTAACTATCTCGAATGTAAGATGCATAAACGAGTAAAAGAGCTTATAGCATCAAGGAATCTTTTCAACAGAACTCAACTTCCATAAGGAAGACACTGATTATGAAATTGAAAGTCATAACAAGAGATAGGCTAGTACCAACCTTTAAGCCTTTATCAAGCTTCCCTGAAAGCGCTAAAAGCAACGTAGTTTTACCAGAACCAGGAGGTCCCAGGAGCAATGTCATCCTAGCCAGAGCAATACAAACAGATTCATAAGATACAATTTCTCTTATAGTCAAATTACTAACTTAAATTGCTATATTTAAATATGTTTAGTACTAAGCTGTTTTCACTTTCAGTTGATCTAGTATAAAGTAATACATGGTAAAGTGTAACTATAGGGATTGATGAGAAGGAACAAGCGTGGGGATGATTGATGTTCATAGTTATTTGTGGTACTCTATTGATCCTATGTTGATGGACATGTTTCGGCCATTCCAAACTTGTTATTTGGTATGGAAAAAGCCCGTATGTTATACACTAATGTTATTTTCTAAGCTTTTGTAATGTGGTTTCTCGAAAGGCTATTAAAAAAGCAGGAAATGGACATGTCTACTTACTTGGGACAAGTTTAGGAAGTTATAGAGGAGCTCAATAAGCTGATATCAATCACTGCTAATAATGAGAAACAGTTGAAACAACAACAAAAGATGTTCATAGTTCCAAAACTTGTTGGGCTTCCCAGTGAACTTGACGAAGTGCGAAACCAGATTTGAGTTAGTTCAAGTATTCCTATATTAGATGAATTGTTCTCCCGCTTACTACATCTTACTGCCTAGTCAAACAGTAATCCTCTCGCCAACGGTGGGTTCTGCTGTCCTAGCATCTCAAATTATCGATTCATCAACCAGACACATGGGGGGGGGGGCAGAAGGGGGTAGCCAAACCCCTTTTGCCGGAAAATTAAATCCTGTATATAAGGTCATTTTTTTGTATATATTCTTCGCATGTTTACCTTTTTTTAATTTTTTAATTTCTTTGGTGAAAATCCCCTACAGCCACATCATATCCAGGCTGGACAACCTTCCAGATTTCCAGTGCATGTGTTGGTTATAACGAATTTGAAGAATGTTGCTAATAGTAATTAAAAGCTACCAACATAACAACAGTGCTTCTTTCATACACAAAGCAGTTATCAGCAGTAAAAAACCCAATAAAGAAAAAGAAGAAGAAGAAGAAGTCAAAGCTTACCTTCCAGGTTTTACAACACCATTGATGTTATTCAAAATGGTGAGAGAGTGTTTCTTAGGGCGGAATATCCTCAGTCGAGTCAATATATTCTGAAAGTCACAAAATACACTTAGAGAAACTATCATAAGCTTTATTAGTCTAAGGTAGAAGACTAACAGAGAGAATTAGTTGCAGGATTAAATGTTTTACCTCAAAGACATCGCGGACAGAATTCATTAAAGTAGGCAAAGCTCTGGAGCCAACATTCACATTTGATGTGATTGTTATGTCCTCGTATCGAACTTCAACTTTAGGAACCTCCAATCCCACACTTTTTCCAGAATGAAAATTTAAAGCCGTTATTAATAAGCTAAAACATTAATATTGCAAGTTATGAAAGTCAGCAAAAAGAATAATAGCCTATCATTACCGTTTCGTTAACTAATTTCTCAAGATTATGCCATCTACGAGTTGGTAATAGTATCTAAAAACTCAATATAATGGCTTTCCTTTCACCTATTTTGGGGACATTATCCTAAATATTTTCCGCAGTTCTCATCATATATATTGGCACTAGGCGGACAAAGAACCATCCAGCTCGGGGCTTAACGATTTCAAATTTTATTGTTTATTAATTTTATTTTCTTTTCTTTTTTCTCAGTTTATTGGCTCTACAAGCTCAATTTATTGTTCTGTATTTAATTCAAGTGCATTCTAATTTAAGTTTTAATTTAAAGTAGCATGTGCTTAAAATCACATTTGTCTTCGGTTCTTAATATGAATATTGATTGTTATATAGTGTGCGCAATTTTGATTGATTAGATGCTGAAGTAGTAGATTAAAATTTGAAATTTCGACATATATTTTATTTCGAGTGATGATGAATCTTCTTCTAGTTTTGCGCACAGAGTATAAAATTGTAGAAATCTTTATGCTTCTTGTTTATGTGATCTAATAATATTATAAAAGCATTGTAACTTAACAATACTTTACATTCAACTTTAATTTCTAAAGTAAATTAGTGATTCACATAATTTCTAAAGTAAATTGTAGTAAAGCTGATTGAGGTATATGATAAAAAACGCAATTAACCGATGTATCAGATTCATGCAGAAATAACTTATGTACGCATTAAGAGATTGTACGTTATCGTATAGTAATCAGTCGCTAGAAAGGAAAGCGAGAAATGGATGTATCAGTTGAAAATACCTATCGAGGCGCTCTTTAACGCCGGAAAGCAACTTGTAGTTATCCTGTTCGGAAGTGGCCATTGCTCTATCAACGACAAGCTGGCGAGTATTCCGATCAAGTTTTCTCACATCGACAGTGTCAGTCCTCTCTCCCACGCTGTCGTCAGATTCCTCCGCTGTCCGCTTCACCAAAGCGAGATTCGTTCGCTTCCGCGTCGGCAATTTCTCTAACGCCGCCCACATCAGCTCTTGCTCGTCTTCCGCCACCGACTCCGCATTCGACCGCCGGCCAAAACTCTCCTGTGCCTCCACATCTAATTCAAAGTACTCACTCCCATTCGACGCCGCCATTTCAAAAAAAATCCAACAATGATCAAGTTACAAACAGAAGTAGTTTTATGCAGAATTCGAGTGATCTCCCCAGTTTCTATTACGATTATCTAGACGTAACGCTTTTGTTCTTACGCAGTTATGCATGTTCAATAGCAGCAATGTGTTTGTGTGAAGCAGGAAGAGTTTTACACGATTTTGAAGCCCTATTCGCCAGCTTTTATTTCTCTCTATGCACTGGTTATTACGAGCCTTTCTGTTAAAGCGGGACGTTGTCACACTTTCAGCTACATTTATGGGATTTCGAAGGATATCAAAATTACAGAGATGTCCTCGGCGAACAAACCGTGACGTCTGTTTGGGTAGTTACCCATTGCCCTCTTCTTGCGATCACAATTATTATAACACGTGGGCATTTGCTTCACGTTTCTCTTTTTCTTTTTCACAATTTCTAGAAAGTTGGGAGACCTCATAACAGATTTTACTCCAATTCCATACCCACATATATTACTACCTATAGGTTGCGAGTATATATACTTTTGGAATGTAAAGAGGTTTTAGTCAGAATTCACACGTGCAAGTTTTCCTGATACGTACCTTTTAATTAATATTGATGATTCAATATTTAAAAAAAAAAAAAAAAAAAAAGGTTAATTTCATTCTACTTAATTAGTTTGTGCAAGTTAATTCTCCTTTCTTGAATTCGGAAAATTTGTGGTTACAGAATTGAGGATTTAAGCAATCTCATCAAATTGCTTAAAGGCTGATTAAAAAAATTGGCAAGGAATAGAAGGATATTCAGGTTAATTTCACATATTATTATTGAACTTAATTAGCTCATAATAATAGTACGGTGACAAAAAATACTTACTATAAACTACACGCGACATATTCAAAAGATACAATGACTAAAGTCAAACATGAAAATATCAAAATATCAAATAGTACGTCTTCATTGTACCTAGCACGTCCAAGTTTAAAAGAAAAATTTATGACAAATAATCTACTCCATCACTTCCAACCAAAATATAGACTAGTCACAAGTCATAACCCTTATATTTTTATTTCTTGTACTTACTCCTGATCTTCTAACTAAAAATATAGACTAGTCTTACCTTTATTTATTTTTTTACTCCATCTTTACCAAACTAAACACAGAATATAGACTAGTTCTACATTTACAATATTTATCCTTTTAGCTTTTTCTAAATTTGAGTGATCATATATTCATTAGAGATTATTTCTTTCTTGTATTGGTACAGTTATAAATGCTATTACTACTAACGAAAGGAAATTATTGAACACATATAAACCCATAAGAGACTGGCCTTTCCCCACTTGTGCATCACTTATAAATTGAATGAGTACTTCAAAATTGAAAATAGCAAGCAACAGCATCACCATTTTTGAAGAAGAGGAATCTACATGGCTGAACACTTTTTAAAAAATATTTAAGAAAATTGTGTATGGGTAAATCAGGGGCAATGTCTACCCCGATTACCCGATGAGAGAACCAAGGGAGAGCACGGATCCACGGGATTATAATCGAGGTTGGAGACCCTTCGTATCGAGACCCAGGAAGAGTAAACGTTGTATCTGTCATCGGATGTGATAAAACAACGCACCCCAGGCTAAATATAAGTTATAGACCTCGGGAGACACAATGAACGGTTGTGCATGATTGATAGAGGGCCGTGATATTCGCCCTCAACAGGATATCACGGCGCGAATCTCGCTCGATGTCGATTATGGATCACCAATTACTCGGAAAAGAAGATTTTTACCTTTTTCAGACTTCTACTAGGATTGAAACTCTCCTACTATATAAAGAAGATATTTTTCTTTTCTTCTGACACATTGTAACACGCAAATCAAATCAATACAAGTTCATTTTCTGCCTTTTAGCTACTGTTAAAGTTCTTGCTCATTTGTTCTGTTCTTCATACACGTATGGGCTTGAATTGAAGGCCCAATTGAGGACGAGGTAATTGGTCAGTCTAAGTCCAGGCTCGGCCATAATATTGCAATTGGTTTGAACGTTTATTTCATCTCTAACTCATTTGTTTGATATTCTTAATTGTTCGTGTTTTATAAACCACATATCCTTAAAAGCGCGTACAAATTTAATTGTTACCCAATTTTGAGGTAAATAGTCTGGCGCCCATCGTAAGGTTAAGGATAATAGTGGTGATTTGATATGAATCTCCATAACACACCCTATTTTACGTTTGTTCTTTGAAATCTTAATTTCAGGTCAGTCCAAAAATGTCAAACTCTCAGTCTGCTCACTAGAACGTTGACGCTGAGTCTGACTATCATGGAAAAAATAATAATTTGGTGCCCAACGACGATGTGCCTCCTGCCGATCACAACGGCGTCCCAGCTGCCGACCCAATCGATGCTAACTCACAGGTGGCCATCAACATCAATTTTCCAATTGATCCCAAAAATAGTGTTCGGGAGGGGGGGAAGGGGGGGAGACCAATAGCTCGTAAAGCGCCCGAAGGCGAAGGTGATGGGGTGAGCCTACAACTGATTTTCGAAATGCTACAGGCTCAACAAGCGGCAATAGCACAACTGCAGAATCAAAATCACGCCCCCAACAGGGTCGAGCCCGAACAATCCCTGAAAAGTACCCGAAGAGACAAACAAATTACCAAGAGACTAGTGAAGTCGAGCCTGGGGTAAATCCTAAGGTAATGAAAATGCTCGAAGCATTGACGAAACGGGTGGAGTCAAGCGAGAAAAAGATTGAGGTTAATGGCAAGAAGGTGGAAACATATAATTTCAGGGTCGATCAGATCCCGGAAGCACCCCCGATATTAAAGGAGCCAAACTCCAAGAAGTTTATCCAGAAGCCTTTCCTCCGAGCGTGGTACCAAAGCCGATCCCAAACAGGTTTCGTATGCCCGACATCCCCAAATATAAAGGGATCACGGATCCAAATGAGCATGTGACCTCTTATACATGCGCGATCAAGGGGAACGACTTCGAAGACGATGAGATCTAGTCGGTGTTACTAAAGAAGTTTGGGGAGACTTTGTCCAATGGAGCGATGATATGGTGTCACGAACCAAAATTTCCACCCCCTGGACCGTGATGGCGCCTAACATTTCACTTGCTAGGCAAGCCAACGTTAGATGTAATTGTTAAACATTTTTAACAATTAAAATCAAATGAAAACTAATAAGCTGAATAAATTGAAATAGATTAATTAAACTGATAAACGACGATATCCAAATACAAATCCCAGAACTGGTGTCACGAATACACGAGCATCTAGAGTACTACAAATAATAGTCTGAATGAAAGCATAAATGTCTGAATCAAAATAAACAGCTAAGGCAATGTAGAAGGAATCTTCAGGGATGCGAACGTTGTGCAGATGTACCTTAAGTCTGCATCAGGCACTGCATCCAAGCAAATCTACTGGACGTCGTTAAGTCCTACTCCGAAATATGCACAAGAAGTGCAGAGTATAGTATGAGTATAACCGATCCCATGTACTCTATAAATGTCGAGCCTAACCTCGACGAAGTAGTAACGAGGCTAAGGCGGGTTACTTAAAATAACCTGTACGCAGTAACAATAATAATAACAGGAAAGGAAAAATAGAAAACGAAAGTAAGGCAGTTTATTATGAAAATGAACTCAATCCTCGATCAGAGAACCCAAAATAACATATCCCATAATTTCGTGTAACAATGCTGGAAACCAACACAAGAACAATGATGAACACAACATACATAATCCGTTGCGGCGCGCAACCCGATCCCATTGTACACACACAAGATCCTCCCTTATTTTACCATAGTATCATTTATGAATATAAAGAATCACATATAAAGCCTGTTACAGCGCGCAACCCGATCCCACCTTATCATCCTAATCGATATCATAATCCTCCCTTATTTTTCCAGGTCATAATTTATCAATATCAAGTATTATGTACACAACCATTGCGGTGTGCAACCCGATCCCACCATATCATTATAATCAATATCAAAATCCTCCCTTATTTTACCATATCACAATCGTTGCGGCGTGAAACCCGATCCGTAAACAATTTCAATGAATGTAATCAATCCAATAGCTCAATTACACAATTAAAGAATATGAAAGCAAAGCAATTAATAAATCACGTAATAATCAAAGAACGCTACAAATAATATAAAAACAACAAGACAATTCAGATACGTGACAATTAAGGCATGCAAATAAGACAACTAAGGCAAGTAGCAATTATTCACGGAGTCATGGAAGGAACGAACAATTCAATACAAGAATAATTAATGACAAGTAACAAAGTATGGCATAGAAAGCAACTAAAGCATGTAACAGACAATTAAAGCATGTAATAAGATAATTCACGAAGTACGAGGAAAGACATGGAAACAATCATTTTGATGGCGTATATACACTCATCACCTTGCATATAATCTGTTACATACGTCATTCACATAACATTTATCTCAAGGGTTCCTAATTCCCTCAAATCAAGGTTAGACCCAACACTTACCTCGCTCCGCAATCAAATCAAAGCTCAATTGAGGACTTTCCTCTAAAACTCGCCTCCAAACCAATCAAATCTAACCAAAATTGACTTAATATCATCAAACAATTCTAGGGAAATAAATTTCAATAGATAAAGCTAAGATCTTTACACTTTTTCCAAAAAATCAACAAAAGTCAACCGGGGGCCTACCTAGTCAAAATCCGGGTCCAATGGTAGATTCGACTACCCATGACCCCACGAGTTTATATATGTGGTTAGTTTCAAAATTCGAGTCCAAATCAACTCTCAAAATTTAATTTCTTATTTTTCAAAAACTTGACAAAGTTTCAAAAATTTTCACTTTGATTCACATGATTTTGATGTTAAAATATAAGATAAATTGATGGAATAAGATTAGAATCACTCATCCAAAGTTTGTAGATGGAATTCCCTCCTCGAAATTTCCTCCTACCGAGCCTAGGGTTCCAAACTATGAAAATTAGGCTAAAAATCCCATCCGTCAGGTTTTTTATCCAGTCGCAGATGTCGTAAATGCGACGTGGGGTTCACATTATAGGATTAGAAATGGATTAGAATAACTCACTCAAAGTTTGTAGATGGAATTCCCTCTTCAAAATCGCCTCCTACCGAGCCTAGGGTTCCAAAATATGGAAATGAGGCTAAAAATCCCATCCCTCGGTTTTTTTGTCCAGTCGCAGATGTCACAAATGTGAACCCCACAAGTGCGAAGAAGTCATCGCGAAAGCGAACTCCCCATATTTCTAATATCATCGCAATTTCGACGACTAGTTCGTTAATGCGAACATTGGGGCTTCGCAGAAGCGATCAAATGATGGAAAATGCAATCTCAGTTGTTCCTAGGCCACCTTCGCATTGCGAACAAAATGATCACAAATCCGACCATAACAGACTATCACTTGTCTTCCTGGGCTTGGGCCTACTACCAGAGATCCCATTAATATGGTAGGCCTTGATGATCTCTGAGATTTTTTCTTATGATAAACCAAACGGGTCGGGCCAACTTCCCAAGCACTTGCTTTACATTCACGTCTCAGTCTATGCGACTGTCCCCAAGGAAGGGTTTCCATTGGCTTGCATTGATTTGAAACTACTACTATACTAAAATGGATGAAAGAGCGTAGTTTTGACCTAAGTTCCTTACATTTAAGGTTCCTCTCCTTCGCGGGATAGGGAACATTCCGCCATAACCACGCTTTAAATCTCGATCCAGCTCTCAAACTATATGATCCTCGTCAACAGTCAGCTAATACTGATAGTTGTCCTCTCACGGACCTTTGCCTTCCCTCCGTTTCCACAATAAGAAGAAAAAGAAGAATTTTTCCAACTTGAATATGAACTACGACAAGGAAAACACACCAACAATACCAAAACTCTCCCAAACACTTTGAAACACGTTCAAAACTCAGCTGAGCCCTCGGGGCTCCAAACCAAACATCAACACAAGTCTAAAAACATCATACAAACTCTCTCGCGCGATAAAAATACTAAAATAACACCTAGAACTACGAATCAAACGTCAAAATGTATGAAATTTTCAAAGAAACTCAAGAACATGAAAATTTACAACGGGACGTCCGAATCACGTCAATTCAACTCCGCTTTGCACCAAAATTTGCAGACAAGTCATAAATAGTGAGATGAACCTATTCCAAGTCTCAAAACCGAAATCCAAGTAGCAACAAAGTCAACATACGGTCAAACTTGGGAATTCTTTATACCTTTAAATTAGTAGTTTTCAACAACAAATCACATTAATTCAAGTTAGGGACTTTTTTATTCGATTCCAGGCATACACCCAAGTCCCAAATCATAATAAGGACCCACTAGGACAGTCAAAACACAGATCCTGGTCCGTTTACATAAAATATTGATCGTAGTCAACTCAAATGAGTTTAAGGTATAATTTCACATTTTCTTCAAGACACGGACTCTGCACGCAAATTGAAGAACACTAAACGGAGCTAGTCGAGGTCTCAGAATGTGGAAATAAAGGCTAAAACTCAAAATGACCTATCGAATCATCACATTTTCCACCTCTAAAACAGACATTCATCCTCGAACGAACATAGAAGGTACCTGAACTGGTGAAAAGGTGTGGGTATCTACTCTGCATGTCGGACTCGGACTCCCATGTGGATGCCTCGATCGGCTAACTTCTCCACTACACTTGAACTGAAGGATAACTCTTAGACCTCACTTCCAAACTTGCCGGTCTAGAATGGCCACCGGCTCCTACTCATAAGTCAAATCCTTGTCCAATTTAACGGAGCTGAAATCTAACATATGGGACAGATTACCGTGATACTTCCGGAGCATGGAGACATGGAACACCGGATGGACTACTAATAAACTAGGTGGCAATGAAAGATTGTAGGCCACCTCACCCACTCTCTCAAGAATCTCAAAAGGTCTGATATACCTAGGGCCCAACTTGCCCTTCTTTTCGAACCTCATCACACCCTTCCTGGTTGAAACTCGGAGCAGAAACCTCTCTTCAACCATGAATGCAACATCACGAACTCTACGATCGGCATAACTCTTCTACCTAGACTGATCTGTGTAAAGTCGATCCTAAATCATCTGACCCTTTTCAAGGAATCCTGAACCAAATCGGTATCCAACAACCGAGCCTCTCCCTGCTCAAACTAACCAACTAGAAAATGACATTGTCTCCCGTATAATGCCTCATAGAGATCCATCTAAATACTCGATTGGTATCTGGTGTTGTAGGCAAACTCTGCAAGCGACAAGAACTGATCCCAAGAACCCTTAAAATCCATAACGCAAGCGCGAAGCATATCCTCCAATATCTAAATGGTGCACTCCGACTGTCCGGCCGTCTGGGGGTCAAATGTTGTACTCCACTCAACCAGTGTGCCTAACTCGCATTGTACGGCCCGCCAGAAGTGCGAGGTAAATTGCGTACCTCAATCAGAAATGATGGACACCGACACACTGTGAAGACAGACGATCTCGCGGATATAGATCTCAGCCAACCACTTTGAAGAATAGGTAATTACTACTGGAATAAAATGTGCCGACTTGGTAAACCTATCAACAATGACCCATACCATGTCAAACTTCTTCAAAGAAATCCATGGTAATACGTTCCCACTTCCACTCAGGAATATCCAGCCTCTGAAGCAAACCACCAGGCCTCTGATGATCGTACTTTACTTGCTGATAATTTAGACACCGAGCTACATATGCAACTATATCCTTATTCATTCTCCTCCACCAATAATGTTGCTGCAAGTTCTGATACATCTTCGCGTCACCCGGATGAATGGAATACCGCGAACTGTGGGTCTTCTCAAGAATCAACTCATGAAGCCCATCTACGTTGGTCACACAAATTTTACCCTGCATCCGCAACACCCCATCATCTCCAATAGTCACCTGCTTGGCATCACCGCGCCGCATTATTTCCTTGAGGAAAGTAAATGGGGGTCGTCATACTGACTCTCTTTAATTCACTCATACAAAGAAGATCGAGAGACCATGCAAGCTAGAACATGACTAGGCTCCAAAACAACTAACCTCACGAAGTGATTGACCAAAGCCTCAACATATGATGCTAGCAGCCTCTCACCAACTGGAATATATGTAAGGCTACTCATACTCACTGCCTTCCTACTCAGGTATCGGCCATAACATTGGCCTTCCCGGGAAGCTACAAAATGGTGATATTATAGTCTTTCAATAGATTCAACCACCTACACTGCCTCAAGTTGATATCCTTTTGCTTGAACAAAATACTGTAGACTCTGATGATCCGTGAACACCTCACACGACACACCGTATAGGTAATGCCTCCGGATCTTCAGCGCATGAACAATGGCTGCCAACTCTAGGTCATGAACAGGGTAATTCTTCTCATGAACCTTAACTGTTGCGACACGTATGTAATCACCATGCAATCTTACATCAATGTTGCACCGAGCCCAATACACGATGCATCACAATACACCGTGTAGGATCCTAAACTTGTGGGCAACACCAACACTAGCGCTATAGTCAAAGCAATCTTGAGCTTCTGAAAGCTCAACTCAGACTCATCGAACCACCTAAATGGAGCACCCTTCTAGGTCAATCTAGCAAATGGGGTTGTTATGGATGAAAAACCCTCCACGAACTCGGCGATAATAACCCGCCAAACCCAGGAAACTCTGAATCTATGTAGTTGAAGTACGTCTAGGCCAGTTCTGGGTTGCCTCAATCTTCTTAGGAGCCACTTTTATGCCCTAGGCCGATACAACATGCCCCAAAAAGACGATCAAGTCTAACCAAAACTCACACTTTGAAAACTTGGCATATAACTGACTATCTCCCAAAGTCTGAAGTACAATCCGAAGATTCTGCTCATGTTTCGCTCGATTGTGGGAGTAGATCAAGATATCATCAATGAATCGGTCACAAAAATAATCCAAATATGGCTTGAATACCCGATTCATCAAATCCATAAATGTTGTCGGGGTATTTGTCAACCCAAATGACATCACTAGGAACTCATAGTGTCCATACGAAGTTCAAAAAGCCGTATTAGGAACATCTGATGACCTAATATTCAACTGATGGTAGCCAGACCTCAAATCAATCTTCAAAAACACTTTGGCAGCTTGAAGCTGATCAAATAAGTCATCAATCCTCGACAACGAATACTTATTCTTGATAGTGACTTTGTTCAACTGTCGATAGTCTATACACATCATATCAAACCATCATTCTTCTTCACGAACAACAGGGGTGAACCACAGAGCGAGACACTAGGTCTAATAAATCCCTTATCAAGCAAATCTTGCAACTGCTCCTTCAATTCCTTCAGCTCCGGCAGGGCCATATGGTATGGTGGAATATAAATGGGTTGAGTGCCCGAAGCCAAATCAATACAGAAGTCAATATCTCTATCTTGTGTCATCCCCGACAGATCTGCAAGAAACACCTCTGGAAACTCATGTACAACAGGTACCGAATCCATGGAAGGAACCTCTGCACTACAATTGCGAATATAGGCCAAATAATCTAGATATCTCTTCGCGACCATACGCCGAGCCTTGACATAAGCATGGCCAGGAGTCCATCTCCACTCTAATCGAGGCAACCTTGGCATGGATAAGGTCACCATCTTGGCGTGATAATCCAATATACATGATAAGGTGACATCCAATCCATGCCCAAAATAACATCAAAGTCTACCATATCAAGAACTAAGAGATCTACACTAGTCTCAAGACTCCCAATAGTAATCACACACGAGCGATACACACGGTTTACAACTATCGAATCTCCCACCGGCATGGACACATACATAGGAGCACTCAAAGAATCACGAGGCACAACCAGATATAAAGAAAAATAGGATGACACATAGGAATAAGTAGAGCCCGGATCAAATAGAACTTAAGCATCTCTATGGAAAACTAGAACAATACATGTCATGACGGCGTCAGATGACTCGGCCTCAGGTCTAGCAAGGAATGCATAAAATCGGGGCTGGGCCCCACCACCCCGACCTCCGTCTCTTGGATAGCCTCTAGCTAGTTGGCCTCCACCTCTAACGGCCTGACCTCCACATCTAACAGCCTGACTAGCCTGATCCCCGCCCCTAGCTATGTCAACCTACAGTCGAACTTGGGAATTCTTTTAGTTTTCAACAAATCACATTAATTCAAGTTAGGGACTTCCGAATTCTAATCTGGGCATACGCCTAAGTCCCAAATCACGATACGGACCCACCGGGACCGTCGAAACACAGATCCAAGTCCTTTTACACAAAATGATGACCTTAGTCAACACAAATGAGTTTTAAGGCAAAATTTTACATTTTCTTCAATTTATCACATAAAAACTTTCCGGAACAAGACACAGGTTACGCACGCAAATTGAGGAACACTAAACAGATCTAGTCGAGGTCTCGAAAAGTAAAAATAAAGGCTAAAACTCAAAATGACCTATAGAGTCATCATATATGGTATCACAGCCTTCCCCCAAATTCCATTGACTCGTTTTCTATGCTTGTAGATGATTTCGTGAAAGCCCATGCAGGGGCCATTAAGGTTGAGACCACAAAGTTAGATTTTTTCAAGGTCTAACAAAGGGATAACGAGATGTTTAGGGAGTTCGTGTCAAGATTCCAAATAAAACGGATGGACCTACCACCGGTTGTAGATGACTGGGCCGTTCGGGCATTCACTCAAGGGTCCAACCCTTGAAGTTCCTTGGCCTCTTAACATTAAAAAAAAATTTGGTGCAGTACCCCGCAAAAACCTGGGCTGACGTCCACAACCGGTACTAGTCGAAGATCTGGGTTGAGGACGACCAACTAGGGGGCCCTTCTGGATCTGTTTATCCTATCGGGGTCGATGATAGTTCTAAGAGAGACATTGATCATGAGCAAAGAACGGTCCGAGATCGATATCAAAAATACAATGCGGACTGAAGGAGAAATAGATATGGGCATTACCCCGCAAGGAACGAGAAGAGAAGCGATCGAAGTCCAAGTGGCCAAGGTATAATGAGCAAAATTGGGTTTGACAGTCCGCTCAGGAGTTGGGAAGCAACGAGATTATCGGAGTACAACTTCAGCATGGACGCTGCCAGTATCGTATTAGCCATAGGGAACATCAAAGAGACCAAGTGGCCCCGACCACTGCAGTCCGACCCTACTCAGAGGGATCCTAATTTGATGTTCAAGTATCACGAAACTCATGATCACAAGACCGAGGATTGCCGACGGTTGAGAGAAGAAGTTGACCGGTTATTCAACAATGGGCACCTCCGAGAATTCCTGAGTGAGCGAGCCAAAAACCACTTCAGGAACAGGGACACCAACAAACAGGTCGAACAAGAGGAGCCTCAGCACGTGATCAACATGATCATTGGGGGGGGGGGTCGATGTTCCCCAAGGACCAATGATGAAACGCACTAAAGTATCTATCACTAGGAAAAAACACACCCAGGATTATATTCCGGAGGGAGCCATTTCATTAAGCGATGAAGATACCGAGGGCATCGTACAACCCCAAAATGATGCACTGGTAATATCCGTACTTATCAACAAATAAATATCGAGTTAAACGTGTGTTGATTGATGATGTTGAGCATATTTTTATATGTTTCGATATTACGTTATTCACATTTCTATTGCTTTTTGGTTGTATTTTATATTAAATGTATCCAACATTTTCTAATTATAAAGATTACACTAATTATTTGATATTTGGTGAATTAGGCCAATTATGGATCAACATAAAAGAAATGTGTTGTGAATTGAAAATTAATGCATGAAATGAAAGAATACAAAACTTAAGAAAATAAAGGAGGCTAAAGGGATTACCATGGAAGATGAGTAAAGTGAAAGCATGGAAAGGAAATAATAAGTTAGGCAACCAGCACTTGAAGGAAACAAATTGAAGAAGCAAAAAGCGACGCCGAGAGATTTGTCTCGTGTTTGACCTCGCGTCGCACAGTGGAAACCGTGCGTCAGAGGTTGCTGCGCACAGGCTGAGGCAAGGTGGACCAGGCATTTTGCCTCGCGAGGCGAGGCCTGTAGCGATGCGTGTTTCGGATTTTTAAAGCTTATTTTGTCTCCTTTTTGGTTTTGGACTTGGTTATTTCATTTAGATCTTTTTCCTACACATATAAATAGTCATTAAACACATTTTTTGAGGGGAGAGGACGTTTTTAAGAGGAAAACACGAGCACAGAGCTGTCGTGGAGGTCGGGTTTCATCTTTTCTTCCACCAAACTTTGTAATTTTTATGTTTCTTTGTATGATTAGTTGTTTGGCTACCATGTCTATGTGGAGCTAAACTTCTCGTTTTAGGGTTGTGGTTCTTTCATGACTATTGTTATACGAATATTGATTTTTCTTTCTTGACTTATTATATTGGTTTATTTATTCAATCTTGCGCTTAATTATTTGATTGTTTGATCACCAATTGAATACTCTCTACGAATATAGAGTTGAACTCGAAAGTGGGAATTCTAGATTGCATATAGGATTGAGTAGAGCAAGTTCTTGAACCTGGGTATCAGGGAATGGATTCGCGGTTAGGATAGACATATACCTAATTACCTTGTTTGGTTTATTTACAGGAAATACAAATGCGTTATTACTAGTTCTAACTCCATAGACATATATGCATTAGGTTAGCTTGAATAGGTGAGTAAGAACTCGACAGATTCTTATGAGCAATATTAACCCTCTCAACCAATAACCAGACGAATTAGTTAGTCAACTCAATTGAAGAATAAAATAGGAATGTTAGATAGCCCATAACCCTAGATCATTTTCATCACATTGATAACATAAAAAGCTGATCTTCCTTTGTTCAGAGTTCATTATTTGTTTTCTTTATTTTAATCAGTTTAGAATCAAATATTTCTAGGTTTAATTCTTGTTATATACTTAGGATAGTCTAATAGTTAATCACAAGTCCTCGTGGGTTCGACATCCGACTTTTAGTCACTTTATTACTTGACGACCGCGTATACTAGCGTTTGTGTTTGGCCGTAACATGACCAAATTGGGGTCGTGAAGTAATTGGGGTTACAGGACCAAATTGTACCGGCACTCCGGGTTTTGAACGGATTTAACATGGCATGTGAGACCACGAAAAGAGGGATAACCTTGCCAGTAAACATTGCCAGGACAATCCAAGAAACAAAGTTCTACATGATCGAAGGGGACATGAGGTACAACGCTCTATTTGGAAGGTCGTGGTTCCACAACATAAGGGTGGTACCCTCGACCATGCACCAGGAACTGAAATTTCCCACACTGGGGAGTCAAAACGGTCTACGGAGAACAGCCATCCAAAAGGGAGATGTTTGTCGTCGACGAGGTAATCCCGATGCTCGTGGTTTCGAAATCAAGGAACACGGAACTGACCAAAAATGAAGAGATTAAATAGCAATCACTTATACCGGCCTCGACCGAATCAGAGAAACAAGAAGAACGAGGAGCATGCGTGGAGGACGATTATGGTGTTTCGAGATTATTCATATCTCCTGATGACACTGATGCCACCAAATCAACGATTCAAGAATTAGAACAAGTCATATTAACCAAACATCTGCAGAATCGAAAGGTATGCCTGGGCACGGGATTAACTCTCGAGATCCGAGAAAACCTTATTGATTTTCTTAAAGCTAACACCATTGTTTTGCTTGGTCCCATCATGACATGACAGGGATCCCACCGGAGGTAACCAGTCACAAGATTATTTTGGACTTGAAGTTCCATATGGTCAAGCAGAAGAGGAGACCACAATCCGAGATTAAACCCACATTCAACAAGGATGAGGTATCCAAACTTCTAAAAATAGGATCCGTCCGGGAAGTTGAATACCTGGATTGGCTAGCTAACGTAGTGGTATTACCTAAAAAAGGGAACAAACTTAGGATGTGTGTGGATTATAAATACCTAAATAAAGCATGCCCTAAGGATTCTTTCCCTTTTCCTAACATCGATCGGATGATCGATGCGACGGTCGGGCACAAGATATTCAGTTTTCTCGATGCCTACTCTAGGTACAACCAAATTCGGATAGACCCGGGAAATCAAGAAAAGACCTCTTTCATAACCAAATTTGGCACCTATTGCTATAATGTAATACCGTTTTGATTAAAGAACGTCGGTGCCACCTACCAACACCTAAAATCAGATGTTCGAAGAACAAATAGAGAAATCTATAGAATTTTATATTGACGATATGTTGGTTAAGTCCCTGCGAATAGACGACCTTTTGAAATATTTGCAGGAAACCTTCGACATACTAAGGAAATACAACATGAAACTAAACCTGGAGAAGTGCGTATTGGGGGTCGGTTCGAGAAAATTCCATCGGGTTCATGGTATCCAATCAGGGGATAGAGATCAACCCCGACAAGATAAAGGTCATAGAGGACATCACCGTAGTGGACAACGTCAAGGTAGTTCAAAGGCTATCGGGCGTATGGCCCCATTGGGCCGGTTCATCTCGAGGTCCTCGAACAAGAGCCATCAAATTTTCTCACAATTGAAGAAGAAGAAGAATTTTTCATGGACTCTGGAATGCCAACAAGATTTGGAAGAACTAAAACGGTACATGTCGAGACCACCTCTGTTGCACACTCCGTAGGCAGACAAACAATTGTACCTCTACTTGGAGGTGTTCGAAGTAGCGGTAAGTAGTGTCTTAGTCCGGGAGGAAGAAGAAAAGCAATTTCCTATTTACTATGTTAGTAGAACTCTAGGCGAAGCTGAATCGAGGTATCCTCACCTGGAAAAGTTAGCACTCGCTTTGCTAAGTCCTTCCAGGAAGCTAAAGTCATACTTTCAAGGCCACCTTATATGTGTCGTAACCTCTTACCCACTAAGGAATATCATGCATAAGCCCGAGCTCTTGGGCCAGTTTTCCAAATGGGCGGTAGAAATTAGTGGGTACGACTTCGAGTACTGACCCCGAACTGCCATAAAATCTCAGATTTTAGCAGACTTCGTGGCTGATTTTATGTCAGCCTCAATTCCCGAAGTCAAAAAGGAATTATTGCTCACCTCAGGGAATAATTCTGGAATCTGGACCCTATTCACGGGCGGTGCCTCTAATGCGAAAGGTTTCAGGCTCGGTATCGTGTTAAAACCACCCGAGGAAAGCGTAACCAGGCAGTCTATTAGAACTGTGAAATTGACTAACAATAAGGTCGAGTATGAGGCCATGATTGCAGGTCTAGAACTGGCTAAGATCCTTGGAGCTGAAGTGAAGCCATATGCGACTCCCTCTTTGTCGTAAATCGAGTCAACGAAACGTTTGAAGTAAAAGAAGAATGGAAACGGAGGTACTTGGACAAATTGCAGGTGACCTTACACCAATTCAAGGAATGGACTCTGCAGCAAGTACCCCGAGATCAAAACAGTGAGGCCGATGCACAGGCCAACTTGGGGTCGTCTGTCGACTCTGTTGAATTCAGCTCTGGGGCAGTGGTATAACTGATGAACTCGGTGGTAGAAGAAGGTCATGACGAAGTAAAATCGACAAGTTTAATTTGGGATTGGATAAACAAAGTAGACTACCTGAAGATAGGAAAATTGCCTTTGGATCCCAAGGAATCGAGAGCCCTGCGCACAAAGGCTGCCAGATTTTGCTTAATCGAAGAGGCATCGCTCAGAAGATCCTTCTTTGGTCCACTGGCCAGATTCTTAGGGCCGGAAGAAACCGAATATGCCATGAGAGAAGTTCAAGAGGGCACTTGAGGGAACCATTCGGGGGCAGAATCCTTGGTTCGGAAGCTACTCAGATCCGGATACTACTGGACCAAAATGGATAAGGACGCGAAAGACTTCGTATGGAAATGCGATGAGTGCCATAGACATACCCTGGTGATCCATCAACTGGGAGAAATGCTCCACTCGGTCCTGTCTCTGTGTCCATTTATGAAATGGGGGATGGACATCGTCGCTCCCCTGCCACGGGCACCCGGTAAAGATCAATTCATACTATTCATGGCCGATTATTTTTCCAAATGGGTTGATACTCAGGTGTTCGAAAAGGTCCAAGAGAAATAATTCATTGACTTCATCTGGATCACATAATATGTCGATTTGGAATTGTGAGAATGCACGGGAAAATATATTATTCACATATCTTACCAATGATACAATATGCCCTATATATATATATATATATATATAATACATGTCCTACTTCTAATACATATGGGATTAGGGTTACTTACTACTCAAAGTACTCGGAATCAAAAAATAAAAGCACGGGTAGGGTCAGAATTGCTATGCAAGCAGGCTGTCCTGAAGAAGCTCGGCCAAAAAATGGCCGGAAGAAGCCTCACGCGCCGGCGCGAGTCTCGCTCGCCGGAAAAACGGCGGCATGTGAGGGCGCATGGGAGGGGCTCTGCTAGAGAACTTTTTAGGGGTTGGTTGCCAGAAGTTGATCTACCTCATGGTGGTGTTGGTTTTTGCACAACACCGACGGATATTGTTTTTTTCGAAAAAAAAATGCCCTAAAAGGTCGCCGGAATTGAAGCACGACGACTGTTTTGACTGGGTTTTCTTTCCGGGATGTTTTCTCACTGATGCTCTGATACCATGTGAGAATGCACGGGAAGATATATTATTCACATATCTTAACAATGATACAATAGGCCATATATATATATTACATGTCTTACTCCTAATACATATGGGATTAGGGTTATTTACTACTATTTAACTACCAAACTAACAGGAATACCAGTCGAGATCGTTTGCGACAATGGGAAACAATTTGTCGGGAGCAAGGTGAGTAAGTTTTTCGAAGACCACAAGATCAAGAAGATACTATCAATGCCTTATCACCGTAGTGGGAACGGGCAGGCGGATTCAACGAACAAAACAATACTCCAAAACCTGAAAAAGAGGTTGGCTGGTTCGAAAGGAAAATGAAAACAAATCTATCCCGAAGTCCTGTGGCGCATACCGTACGAATTTTAAATCAAGCACCGGGGCCACCCTGTTTCTCTGTTCTACGAAGATGAAGCCTTAATACCAGTCGACGTGGGGGAACCAAGCCTTAGGTTCTAGTATGCTACCAAAGAGTCAAATGGCAAGGCCATGATCTTGAGGCTGGAATTGTTGGATGAAAGGCGGGAGGTTGCCATGGTCCGGTTGGCTGCCTAGAAGTAGCAAGTAGGAAGGTACTACAACCAAAGATCCAACCTCCGACACTTTCAAGACGGGACCTTGGTATTGAGAAAGGTAACACTACACACCAGGAACCCAAAGAAAGGTAAACTGGGCATGAATTAGGAAGACCGTATCGAGTTGCAGAATAACAGAAAAAGGCTCATATAAACTCGAAGCGAGAAATGATGTACAACTACCAAACAATTGGAATGTGGCACACTTAAAGCAGTACTACTACTAAGGTACAAATTTAATTCCTTTTAATTTTGTTATATTACGGACTAATCTATGCAGGAACTCGGCCATCGGAGGATATGGCTATTAGGTCTGAAAGCGCGTGCTGCACTCTTTTTCCCTTGAACCGATTTTTTTCCGAAATGGGTTTTTCGATAAAGTTTTTAACGAAGAAACAGTAAAACGTGCTATCTTAGATTTGAAGACTTGCTTAAAGTGGAATCAATGATCGTTTACATCAGTTAGATAGTAGCCGAGCCCTCACAAGTTCGGCCTCGAATACTGGGGGCCATTACCCCTTGATTGAGGTCTTTACAAAAGGAATAGAAAATTTTATGTGTTAAAAGCTAAGGCTTAGTGGTTAGGATTCATTTTAAGGGTCAAACGATCATGTGAAACGTGCCCATATAGTCCACTCTATCCACGACACAAGGTTTATGCGCCTATGGTCATTTACTTTGCATATTAAGCAATATAAGAAATTCCTACTTCCCTTACACTTTATTACTGTGCATTTTACTTCTTCGATCCTGGATCTTAAAGCCCATGGGCTACCCCTATTGGGGGATACCGAGGCTACCAAATCTCGGAGGCACCAAACCTATTAGGTAGTTCCCGAATATGAAAGGCTATGGCCACACTAAAAATGTCTTGGAAACGTCTGAAGTCCGTACTCAGAAAGTAAAGCCCTTAAAAAAAATCTAAACCTGTTAAAAGGTTACCCTCAATTTTACCAAAGATTCGAAGCCACAAGTAATCTGAAGTTGCATTGAGTCGGGCTTCATTCGAACATCCAAAAAATGGATGCTCTAGACTACATCTGATTTTATGCTAAGGCATTAAAAGCAATACACAAATAGAAAATTACAAGTAGATGCTGGAAAAGTAAAGACATGGTATTGCCAAAAAGGGAAATCTTAGATATTCCAAAAACATATTTACAAAGGCGCGGAAAAACGGACTCAAAATAAACAAAAAAGAAAATACACAAGGAAAAAACTAAAAAAGAACTAAGGCATTTATGCTTGGTCTTCACCGGGGCTCGGCTCATCACTAGAGCCATCAGAACCCTCAGGGCCTTCAGGACCTCAAGCTCATAGAGTTGCTTCGCCTCAGCCTCATGTCTCTTGGCTTCTTCGATCTCGGCCCAGTATAAGGTTGATGTAGAGATAGACGAGGCCCACCTAAAGACGAAGACCAACTATGTAAAGTGGCTATCCCGGAGAAAGAGCCTCAATGTCGGAGGAATAAATAGAGGTTGCCTCCAACCTAGACCTCAACACATTATATTCTTGGTCGAGGGCGTCCCATTCTGTGACGACTAAGTTCAGTTGTGCCCGAAGTTCATCGTTTACCCGGGACCACTTATTGGTCTTATCCTTTAACACCTAGAGTTTGTCTGTGGCTGATGCCAGCTCCGCCTTTGCAGCTACTTTTTACGAAGCCAGCAGGTCCATCCTGCCTTTCCAAGTCTCGGTCGCGGCCTTGACCTCATCCATCTTAGCCCGAAGCTGGTCGATCAATTCTATTTTCTCTTGGACCTACGAAGTTGCATTGTTAGTCATCACGAGTAGCTTCATATTTTTAGCCTCAAAGATCTTTACCTTCTTGATCAGGTCGGCGTGCTCCCGCTTCAAGGTCAAAGCCTCATTCTAGGCCTTTTCTAGCTCAGCTCGAAGAATCGGGAGGTCCCTGAGGGCCTCTTCTTGTTGTTCACTAAGATCCATGTACATGTCCTTCTTCCAGACTTGCTCTTTAAGCTCAAATTCGGGCTGGCTGATCTCCAAGAGGGACAGAAGGAAGCTTTCATGATGCAACACTGAAGCCTGAAAAACAATGAAGTCATTAGAACACGTCTAAAAATATTAGTAAGATCCGCAAATGAGTATGAAGGATAGACGTCTTACCCGGTTCAGTGCATGTTGTGCCTCATTGAAGAGGCTTAATGTGCCTATTTTGTTCATCTTTGCCTGGTCCTCCTCGATCAGAAAGCAACCAAGGTAGCTGGATGCCTACCTGAGGGGATTGGACTCGGGCGTCCGCTGGGATAGTAAAAATTACCATTCTCTTATAGTCGGGGTCCACACTCGGGGAAAGGAACTGCTTCACTAGTTGTTGGCTCGAGCTCGGATCGCCCGACCCGATGTCATATCCTTTTTTGGAACCTCTAGGTGACCAAGACTAGAAAAGTCCTCTAACGCTGCCATGTCTTTGTCGTTGAAGAATGTGTTGAGGGAATCATCTGGGTCTGTCACTATCTCATTTGATTTCTTCTTACCCACTTGAGCCTCTTCGAGCATAGACTCAGTATAGGACGACGTCTGCACGATGTCAATGACACCGGCTACCTCCTTCGGGATAGGAGCGGCTTCCCGAGAGGCCACGACCTCTGTCTTTCCCTCCGATTCTCGGGCTAGAGGGGGATCAACCTCGTGGTCATCTTTCCTGATTTCCGCCTACTCCCCTTCATTAAGGTTCAAACCATCAAAAATAAAAAGGTCATCTTCCTCAGGATAATCCCTGAGCCGGTAAAGGGAATCAGAATCCGATACCCTGAACTTGGTGCTCTTTTTTATTTTTCAAACGTGGATTGGAACCTTCTTCTTCTTCTTCGCCTTGGTATCTGGGGAACCTGAGGACGTATTTTCTTCTTCTTTTTCTCCTCCTTTGTGGCAACCCCAGGCTGTCCCGAAGCGTAAGGGTTCGGCAAGCAAGGACTGATCCTTTTCCTCATCCAACGACCTAAGCTCGGTGGTCTTGGGTAAGTCTGTAAGAAGGAATAAGACTTAGTGACGTGTAAACTAAGGGTACGAAGGTAATTATTCTGGAGGGAGCCTTACCATGGGAACGAGCTTCCCACTTGCCCTTCGAGAGTTTGCGCCATGTGCGCTCGAAGTACGACATCTATTTGCAGATCCCCTCGATCCACTCCTTGAAGCGGGGGACTGCATTAGGAATTTGGGAAACCACTACACAACGACAAACACCAAAAATTAGAAAAATAATAACAAGGAATACCAAATACTCGATAAGGAAAATAATTACGGGAGACATTCCACTTCTCTGGGAACGGTAGAAATTCGGAGGGGATGAGGTCTTCGATTTTTACCCGAACGAACCTCCCCTACCAGCCTCGATCTTGGTCCCCGTCGATGCTTGAGATTGGAGCCTTGCTTGATCGAAGAACGAGCTTGATCAAGACCCCTTAGAAGATTCAGGAACTGTATAGACAAAGAAGATGGTCAAGGGTGAACCGAGGTGCTTCGGTGTTGTTCACGAAGTGTCGGAGGAGGATTATGATCCTCCAGAAGGATGGGTGAATCTTCCCAAGACAGACCTCATACCTTTTACGGAAGTTGAGGACTATGGGCTCCACTGGGGTGAGTATGAAGGGATAAGTGTAAACACTTAAGTTCCCCTCCACATGAGTGGTAATATCATCATTGGGCTCGGGGATGACCACCTCCTTGCCTTACAAGTTACAGTCCAGCCGGACTGTGGATAGTGTTTCCTCAGTAATGGGGCATATGTACCTTCATGCTCCTTCACCTCGGTCCTGTTGACTTGAGGCCTTCTCAACGTTGAAATCGTTCCCGATGGAGAAGCCACCCCGTACGAAGATCTTCAAGGGAGGCTCCTGAGCCACCTTGGGAATGGCCACCACGGCGTCTGTGGCCAGGTCAGAAATTGGAAGATGAAGGAGCAGTTTACTGAGGCACATATTTGGAAGTTTTTGCCATCTGGGAAATTTGAATTTTTGAAGGAAAAATATGAAGGTTTGAAGAAAAAGAATGATGAGTTGAAGATCTAAAGAGAATGTATGAAGATTGGGGATGAAGATAAGAAGGTATAAGGAGCAATGTATGAATATTTCAAGGAGTTAAAGGCAAGTGGAGAATTCGAGGGTATGTTCCGGAATCGGAAAGTAGAGAATTAAAAAAGGGTCGGAGCTTTTGTAGAGGAAGAACAATTAATGCTTTACGTTTCGCATTCGAGGACAGTCAACCGGCGGCTGACACGTGTCCGAAATCAAAACGACGCGACTGCTGAGATGTTTTGTTGGCCCATCATCTTGGTTGTAATGTATGGAGGAAGGAACCGAAGTCCATCTATCGCTTCCCGTCGTTTCGGTAAACCTACTCTCCGGAAAACGAGGAGATTATCTATGTACAATTAAAATCGAGGGCAATGTCTACCCCGATTTCCCGATGAGAGAACAGAGGGAGAGCACTGATCCACGAGATTGTAATCGAGGCTGGAGACCCTTCGTAACGAGACCGGGAAAGAGTGAACGATATATCTGTCATCGGATGTGATAAAACAACGCACCCCGGGTCAAATATAAGTTATAGACCTCGGGAGACACAATGAAAAGTTGTGCATGACGGATAGAGGGCCGGGATATTCGCCTTCAATCAGATATCACAGTGTGAATCTCACTCGATGTCGAGTATGGATAAATAATTACCCAAAAAGAAGATTTTTACCTTTTTAGACTTCTCTAGGATTGAAACTCTCCTACTATATAGAGGGGAGATTTTTCATTTCTTCTGATACATTATAACATGCAAATCAAAGCAATACAAGTTTATTTTCTGTCTTTTAGCAACTATTAAAGTTCTTGCTCATTTGTTCTATTTTTCATATACGACTAGGCTTGAACCGAGGGCCCAACCAACGACGAGGTCATTGGTCAGTCTAAGTTCAGGCTTGACCATAATATTACAATTGGTTTGAACGTTTATTTCATCTCTAACTCATTTATTTAATATTCTTAATTGTTCATGTTGAATATAAACCACATCATACTATATTACAGGTATGAAGACTTTAGGTAAGATTGAATTACTAAAATATCCTTGCCGATTTAAAAGACTAAAATAACCTTAAAAAAATATATAAATTAATATTCCTTTAATTGACTTGCATTAACCAAACTTTAGTTAGTAGCTATTTGCCAACCTCATCGTTGCTAGAATTTGGGGAGATGCACTGAATATTTAAATATATAACATTTCAATTAATAACGTAAGGAAGCTCAAGACACACCAATTAAGAAAGGACTATATAAATTAAGAAACGGTTTTATTTTAGGATCAAATGTCTATTCAGTAGCATGTGAAAGAAAAGCTTAACAGACTGTTCAATAGCCTTCCTTTAAATCTCTCTTTCCATCTTTTTAAGCTTTAAAACTTCCTCCTGGTTATCAAATATTTTCATGGGACAATTAACATCAGCAGACTATGTGTCAAGGTTAAGGCTGTTGAACGGGCTCTTAGAGTACTTTTGCTGGATTCGTTTCAGGATTTGTCATTCTTATTGCACGGGAGCATTAATTGTTGATGAAGAAGATGCTTATGATCATGGTACAAAATCTTTTACTCTTCTTGGTAGATCATATATAATTAGGTATCTGAGGCAAAATATTTTTATATTGGTTTATGTGTTTCATTAGCTAGCTAGCGCATAGTGTTTTACTTTTCTCATTCAAATATTATAGTTGTACTTTTAGTCAATTGTACCGTCAAGGTATTTAAGAAGATGAATATTTTTTGTACAAAGATGAAATTATGCATTATGTTCTAATAAAAAAAAGAAAAAAAACATAGAAAATCCATACATTAAACTATGCACATTAAAGTAGCTCTTTTCGTTGCTCTAAAAAAGTGGAGAATTTTAGACGTTACATTCAGTAGTTAAGACCAAGTTCATGTTCATAATTGCACATATGAGAAGTCATTTCTCATACTAAATAAATACAACATAGAACTTTTTATGCTTTCACTCTTCAACTACTCATGTTCATTTTCGTTATATATAATATATGTCAAGATCCATTCATACTTTTTATTTGATAGCTACTAGCCAATAGCACAGGAAAAAAATTAGAGGTGGAATTTATTCCAAAACACTGGATGAAGGCATTTTGTAGAGGAATATATATATTTATTTGTATTATTGTGTACAGTAAAGAAATAACAATTCTATAAATGGTCAAAATTTGTGTCATAAGTACGTCTAAAATAAAGGAAGACAAGAAGGATGGTCGGGGTAGTACATTATATGTTTTTATATCACGATTCAGGCTCTTGCAAAAGAACTATAGCACCGTGCATGTTTCTCTCTATTTTTTTTAACTCATTGTTTTTATCATTGCACAACTTATAACTTTTTGCTTCGTATTTGTAGAGATTTGTACGTCAAGATTGTAATTTTGTGTATGTATGTATTTTCTTCTTTTATCTTTTTGTATTATCGAACATGTATAGAAATTTTATCGACTTTCAAGCCAACATACACATGGAACATGTACATAAGATGATCAACGATATAATACATGATGGATTAACTTCGTTACATGTGTTTTCAAAGATTTCTTTTGGGTATGATTTCTTTGTTAGCTAAGCAAGATTAAAATTAATCATTTTCAGGAACTTGAATTTTTCCTTTAGCTTTTAATTTATAACACAAATATTTTTTAACAATATTAATTAACTTTTTTTTAAAATTATGTTCATTAATACACTTGCTCAAATACTAATATTCTTAAACGCGTGTATAAATTTAATTGTTACCCAATTTTTGGATGAACGAAAATAAAATTACTTTTTATTTATTACACGAATGGAAGATTTTTTAACACTAACTAGCATATTGTAAAGATTAAGAAAATAATCAATAACTAGACAAAGTGCAGAAATCATGAGATCTTTGTCTCTCTCTCTCATCTTCTTTCTAAAAAGATAAGCTTTTTCTGCTCTCTTTCTATTTTCTTCATCTCTCCTCTTATTTTCTCTGGTCGCTCGATTTAGTTATTATAAAATGCAGATTGAATTTCAGAATAGTTTAAATTGGTCTTGATAGGAAGATTTTCATCATAGTAAATATATGTACAGTTGTTATATAATCGAAATAGGCCGTTTATTATGTATTTATGTAATTTATACCTATTATACATCATGTATAACTATACATGAAGAAAAATCATTTTCTTTTGTTGTTGAGAAAATCTGCATTTTATACCCATGAACCTATTATCAAAATAGGCCAATTATTTTGTTGGTGTGTCATTTATACGTATTATACGTCATGTATAATTAATTATACATGAAAGAAAACAGTTCTCTTTTAGTATTAAGAAAATTTGTATTTTATACCACTGAACCTATTATTAAAATAAATTTATTATTGTCTAAGTGTGTAAATTGTTAGGGATTCCTTTTTAACATGATTATCAATCCAACTTTTTACGTTGCTATTAAGGAATAACTTTAATGAGCTGCCATTTTGTTAATCACTTATTGCTACTATGATTTTGTTAAATTTTCTTAAATATTGTCTAATTATTTTTTTGGCCCGAAGAACCACCACCACCTTTTATTTTGGATCTCCTCCCAACAGACCAAGTTGGTCATTTGATATTAATCGAAGTGTAAAAGCCAGTACATTGTAGTTTTGTTCACCGAGCGAACACCATCCGCCCAACTGGCCCAACTTGATGTCTGAAGCCTAACTCTGAAGAACACCAGAAAAAATAAGGTTGTGTTGCCACTTTTTGAATCGGTAATTAACATGTAGCTACTGTGTTTATGTGACTGTAATATTCTATGTGTCTTTATTGTACTTTTTTATTTATTACTACTGAATTCTTTCTTCAGGGGAAAAAATCACTATTCCAAACACTTTTCTTTTTTTTGGTAAAAAAAAGATATACTATTTTATAGTACATTAAAATTGTTTACAAGATGCATAGTGTGCATCGGAGGTACTGCTAATGGCATACTAGTACTAGTAGTAACTAATACATAACTATTACAAAAAGTGTCCATAGTAGAGAACAGTTGGGGTGAGCTGCCAATGTTTGTTTTCGCAAGCCTCCTATGTAATGGACCTTTATGATCCCGGTAGTAAGAAGGCATAGCAAAAAGTGGTGGGCTCCCAAAAAGTATGCAACTCTCATGTGCATGCATTGCTCCGTATTTGGCCAGACTATCTGCAACCCCGTTCTGCTTTCTGTAGATACAATGTATGCTAGGGCTAGCCAGTAGTAGAAGCAAGAACCTGCAATCATTAATGATGTTAGTGTATTGCATGGGAGGGGATGTTAACATACCTATGATTTCATGTGCATCTGTCTCAATGGTGACTGGATAGAGACGATGTTGTATAGCAAGTTTTAGTCCCATGAGTAGTGCAAGTAGTTGATCTTAACACTCGTTCCTGTATTTGATTTTCCTGCAAAGCCCATAATCCAATTGCCTTGTTGGTTTCGAAAAACTCCACCAATACCATATTTTTGAGTGGGACAGGATGAAGACCCATCAATGTTAAGTTTATAGATAGTATTAGTTGGTGGATGCCATTTAATATATACTGAACAACATGCTTAGTTTTAGTTTGGTGATTAGTTAGGAAGTAAAATTCAGCAGCCGTGTTTATGAGTGAAATGTTCAGTTGAAGTTTTTTATGTTCTAGTGTGTTTTTGTTTATAAGAATCCATAGATGCCACAAAGCAAAACCTAAATAAGTTTTAGACGGAATGTTGTAGGGAGTGTATGGTAAAGGTATGTGGAGAAAATAATTTAGCCAATGACAATTATTAGTGTGTGTTGTTGTGTAATGTTGGAGAGGATTTGTAATGTTAATAGTGTTCCGTAGCTATTTTTCCGGATAACATTGGAAGAAGATGTGAGTAGCTGTTTCAGGAGCTGTATGACATTGTGGGCATAAGAGTGAATTAACTATTCCTAGTCTTGATAGATAGACAACAGTTGGAAGTTTGTTGTGGGTTAGAAGCCATAGGAAGAAGGATATTTTAGAGGGTACATGGATTTTCCAAATCCACTGATAAGAAGATTGTGTGTTGATATTGTTCATTAGTGCGGTGTAGATGAATTTTACAGAGAAATGTCCATTTTTTGTAAGGGCCCAGTAAATCTAATCAGGGTCTGTAGATGATAGGGGCATGTATATATCCTTGATGGTGTTTTGAATTTCATATGATAATTCAAAAGATAGTTTATCAAAATGCCATCCTTGGTTGTAGTAATAGTCAGATACATGTGTTTTTTTTCTCATGACGTTGTAGAGGTCCAAGGATGGTGCTTCGAATAGTTAAATTTTTATTAATTCATGGATCCGACCAAAATTTAATATATTTGCCATTGTAATATTCCATTTGTAGCCTAGATTGTAGTAGGACCACCCTCGGAGGATATTTCTCCAGGTGGCAGACGTCTGTGATTTTATTGAGTGGGATGGTCTTATATAATTATTGAGAAGGACTTGTGCCCAGAGTTGGTTTGGATTATGAAATAACCTTCATGCAAGTTCTGCATGTGAAGCTTGATTTTTAATAATGAGATTCTGGATCCCCAGCCCCCCTTGGTATAAAGGTTTTGTTACAGAGGTCCATTTAATAAGATGTAATTTTCTTTTTTGTGGAGTTGTCCCACAAAGAAAATTTCGTTGGTAACGGTTAAGAGAGGACAGTATGTAAGAAGGAATTTTTATATACTGCATGAGATGATTGAGAATGTGATTTAGAGTAAAACGAATTAATGTGGTTCTTCCTGCTTTTGTTAAGAAGTGAGTTTCCCAACCTGCTAGCTTTGTTTTGAAGCTGTCTATTAGGAACTGATAGTCCCTTTTTGAAGGTATTTTGGTGAAGATAGGGAAACCTAAGTATTTTTCAAAACTCTTTCCTTCTGTCATATGGAAGAGTTTTAATACAGTCTTTTTGGTGTCAGGTTTACAATTCCTGGAGAAGAAGATTTTTTATTTTTCCAAGTTAATGGTATGTCCAGAATAATATGTGAAATGAGTGATTGTGTTAACAAGTGATTGACAAGTGTGAGCATTTATTTATGCTGTGAGTATAATGTCATCAGCAAAAAAAAGATGAGATAATTGAGGTCCCTTAGGAGCAAGGGAGATTGGTGTCCAGTTCTGGTGACCGACCTCTGTATTTATTTGTCTCGATAACATTTCTAAACAAAGAATGAAAAGATAAAGAGACAAAGGGTCCCCTTGTCTAATGCCTCTTGTAGGTGTAAAATATTCCGTACGATTGCCATTAATTATGATGGAAGTGGTTGTAGTTGTTATACAAGACATAATTAATATGATAAAAGGTTGTGAAAAATTTAGAGTAACTAATGTATTATAAATAAAAGACCATTCTAACTTATCAAAAGCCTTTGCAAGATCCAACTTTAGAAGCATATTTAAGTTTTTTCTCTGAATTTTTGGAAATCGATTGAGTATTTCTTGGTCAATTATAGCATTATCGGCCGCTCATCTATTTTTCTGAAAACTTGACTGAGTAGGATTTATGAGATGTTCCAATATAGGTTTTAGTCTATTTATTATTATTTTTGTGAGAAGCTAGTAAATAGTATTGCAAGGACTAATAGGTCTATATTGGGAGACAGAAGCAACATGCTTATTTTTGGGAATCAGACAGATCAATGTGTTATTAATAGTTAGATCAACCTGATGGTGAAGAAAAGCTTTGTAGCAAAAATATTTTACTGAGTTGCCTATAATGTCCCAATATTTTTGATAAAATAGGGGATGTAAACCATCTGGGTCTGGAGCCTTCAGTGGTTGAAATGAGTGTAGTGCATTCATTATTTCCTGGTCTTGTAAATGTTTCATTAGGGTGGAGCATTCCTCCTGAGACAGAATATTAAACGGCTGAATTGTAGTTGTTGGATAAGAAACAAATTGTTGAGTTGTGAAGAGTGTTTGAAAATAACTAGTAATATTATTTTTAATAGCATATGGATCAGTTATCCAATTACCACCTTGATCTTGTAAGGTAGTGATACGATTTTGTCTTCTTCGATTGAGAGTAGTTAGATGAAAAAACTTTGTATTTGCATTCCCATCATTTAACCAATTTATACGGGAATTTAATTTCCAAAAAACCTCCTCCAATTTTAATAAATTATTAAATTCCGTAATTAATGTTTTTTCCAGTTTCTTATGTAGGCGTTTGGTCAATATTTGAGTTAAAGTTAACATATAATTTCTCCAATTTGAAATAGAAAAAAGAATGCCTAATAAAAGTGGCTATTGGAGTTGAATATTTGAGTTCTCAATTGTGAAATCACGAACTCCATGACTTTATCTTTAAGCTTTAATTTGTAGAACCACGAACTTCATGAATCTATCTTTGATTCACAATTGTAGAATAACAAAATTCATGACTCTATCCTTGACTTCTCAATTGCAGAACCACACAAATTATAACCTTATTCTTGATTTCCCAATTAAAGAACTATGAACTATATGGCTCTATGCTTGAGTTCTTTATTGAAGAACACGAACTTCATGAATGTATACTTGATTTCAAAATTATAGAACCACAAAATCTATTATTCTAACCATGATTTCTTAATCGTAGAACCACAAAATCCATGACTCTGTCATTGATTTCCAATTGTAGAACTATGAACTCAAAATGATACTATTTTAGAGTTTTTAATTGTAGAGCTACGAACTCTGTGACGCTTTGTAGAACCACAAAATTTATGACTCGATCTATCTTTGATTTTTCAATTGTAAAACAACAAAATCTTCTATCCTTGATTTTTCAATTGTAGAACCACAAAATCTTATGACTCTATCCCTGAGTTTTCAATTATAGAACTACGAACTACATAATTCTATCCTTGATTTTTTAATTTTAGACCCACGAAATCCATCACTCTATTCTAGGTTTTTTAATTGTAGAACCACAAAATTTATGGCTCTATCCTTGATTTCTCAATTGTAAAACCACAAAATTAATGACCTTATCGTTAATTTTCTAATTGAAGAACTACGAAATCCATGACTCTATCATTGAGTTCTCAATTGAAGAATTACGAACCCCATTACTCTATCCTTGAGCTCTAAACCACAAACTCCATGACTCTATCCTTGAGTTCTGATGATAAATTTAGAGTAGGGGTAAAAGATTTGAATACCAACTTGTCATGACCCCAAATTCTCATCTTAGGATGTCGTGATCGCACATAGTCTCTAAGACTAGGTAAGCCTAACATATGCTAAGTTAATAACATAATTGAACTATTTAATCATTAAATCATAAAATTGTAACTGACATACATAACTGCAATGACCAATAGTTATACATTTCCCAAAACCGGAAGTACGGAGTAATAAGTCTACTGAAATACACTAGAATTTTTAAATACTATATTGTTTCGATTTACAATTTAACAGTAGCATAAGGAAGTAAGATGGTGACTCCCAGGCTTGCGATCATCAAGCAGGTATACCTTGAAGTCTCCACCGTGCAGACACAACTCTAAATATCACGATCAGAAATACCTGGATCTGCACAAAAAAGTATAAAAGCATAGTATGTGTACACTACAACGGTACCCAATAAGTATCAAGCCTAACCTCGATAGAGTAGTGACGAGACCAGGTCAAGACACCTAGTAGATATAGAAACCTGTACAAAATAAGCATGAGTCTAATAATGGAAAGAATATCAATGTAAGGCTAACATCACAAAGATTATTGATTTACAACCAACAACGAAATAATAGAAATGCAAATGGCAACAAGTGGTAAACGGGTAATAAAGAAGCAACATAATTAGGATACCGATGAAATATGAATCAACTCAAATAAGGAGGAACCAATGACAGCTCAAATAATCAAATTGTTCCGAACGCATCGGCATAAAATAAAAATTACCCCGAGGCATCACACCTCGTAAATCAAAAATCATGGACCATAATTTCCAAATCTTACACGTATGGAACCTCGTGCCCACAGTAACAATTACCTTCACACGGAAAGGCCCACATGCTACCATGTACATTGAAACTGTAACAAATATCAATTAAAATGATCGAGAGTAATATTTAAACACCATAAAGTATAATAACAATCTTGAATAAAGTAAGATGTCAAATGAAATAATGAGTTTATTTTAGAAATCAATTAAAGTAAACTCAAATATAATTTATAAAAAATACAGTATGATATGGGTTTAGTTCAGAAATCAATAAAATTAAGTTAAATGCCATATTTAAACAAAGCAAAAGATCTGTTAAATTAACCAATTAAATATAAAAATTATTAAAAGAGAAATGTGATAACAATTTTAAGTAAGGTAACTAATCAACAGGGTGTTGAATGTAATTTGAGAACTGAATAATAGTAAAAGGGCGATAACCATTAAAAATAATAAGGCACCAAGTGAGATAATGAGTTCTATCTTAAGAGACAAATAGAATAAAGCATGACAATAATTCTACTTATTTAAATCGTTATGTTACCAACAACTCAACAAAATATGATGTAATGATTCCATGCAATTAAATTCACATTGACAAGCAATTTACCAAGTTATAACAGAGGCACAAATTGGCATGTTAAAGCAATACAACAAATAATGTAGAATGCATGACTCAACCAAGAAGCAGAATCATTCCAACACCAAGATAACAACGAATAACCAAACACAATCAAAATGCAGATGAATAATTGAAAGAAAAACCATAACCATTCAAATCAACAAGTTGCCCCGATTTAACGACCCGGCCGGTCGTTTTGAGAATTTAAGTCCCGTTCGATGGCATAAGGCCTGGAGAAGCTTCGTATTAGGTGTATTGACTTGTGTGTGTGTTCGAGTTCAGTTACCGGATGATTTGGAGTCAAATCAGAAGAAGGATTCTAGTTTTGGAAGCTTAAGTAGTAAGAGTTGATCGGAATTTAACTTTTGTGTAAACGGCTCCGAAATGGATTTTGGATGATTCCAAAAACTTTGTATTGTAATTTTGGACCTAGGCGTGCATCTGGATTTGGATTTGGAGGTCCATAGGATAATTTGAAACATTTCGGCAAAAGTTGGAAAAGTTGAAGTTAGAAGGTGGAGGGGTTTGACCAAGAGTTGACCTTGGTGATATCGCGGTTGGATGATTTCGAGAGTTGGAACCGCTCCGTTATGTCATTTGGGACTTGTTTGAAAACTTTGACGTCATTCCGGGTTGGTTTGATAGGTTTCGGCGCAAGTTTTAGAAGTTAGAAGATTTGAAAGTTCCTACATTTGATTCATGGTGCGATTCGTAGTTTCGATGTTGTTTGATGTGATTTGAGACCTCGAGTGAGTTCGTGTTAGGTTATGTAACTTGTTGGTATGTTTAGACGGGGTCCCAGGGGCCTCGAGTGTGTTTCGGATGGGCTACGAGCCAATTCCTTCTATTTTTGGACTGCTTTTTTATGCTGTCATTTGGTTTCATTCATCGCGTTCGCGTCCTGGTATCTACATTCGCGTAGTGTTATTTTTGAGGATGAAATATTTCCTCTTCATGTTTGCAATCTTATGCTCGGGTTCGCGAAGTTCTGCCCCTCCATTCTTCGCGTTCGCGTTTTTCCACTTGCGTTCGCGAAGGTATGCCATTCCATTCTTTGCGTTTGCATACTACTTCACGTGTTCGGTAGATTAGTCATTGGGCCATCAAATTTTCCTCTCCGCGTTCGCGAAGCACATCTTGGAAGCCTTCATTTTCTTCTTTGCGAACGCGATCAGTCTTCCACATTCACGATGCATTAATGCCTGGACAAAATATATAGTACTCTATTCCGAGGGTTAGCCATTTTCACCATTTTTGGAGTTCTAGAGCTCGATTTTGAGTGATTCTTCATGGGTTTTTCAAGAAAATCGATTGAGTAAGTGTTATTCACCTAGAATTTATTATATTCCATGATTCTATCTTTATTTAGATCATTAAATTAGTATTTTGAGTTGAGGAAAAATGGGGATTTTGGAGAAAACTTTCAAAATGAAAAATCATGATTTGAGGGACGAATTGGTATTGGAATTTGATAATTAGTATGGTTGAACTCGTATCGGAATGGGTGTCCGGTTTTTATGAAATTTGTCGGGTTCCGAGGTGCGGGCCCGGGGGTCGACTTTTTGGTTGATTCTTATTTTTGATAAAGATTGAGGCTTTATGATCCGGAATAGTTTCTTATGAGTTTTATTTATGCTTTGAAGTTAGTTTGGCTAGATTTGAGCCGTCCGGAGGATATTTCACATGAGAAGTCCATTTTAGAGTATCAGTATATCTGCTTTAAGGTAAGTATCTTGCCTAACTTTATATGGGGGAACTACCCCTTAGGATTTGAGGCTTCTATGCTAATTGTATCGTGTGATGTCCGCATACGCAAGGTGACGAGTACGTGCTCGGCCTTAATTGTTCAAAGTTAGCCTTTTAGGGTTCTTAGGTTCTTGTATTTACTGAGTATGAAGTTGCTTTTGTTATGATTAAGTTCCTAGTTACTAGTTTCACCTCTACCTGCTTTAATTTGAAATTAATTGCTTCATGATCCACTCTTATTGCCTATTTGACTCTTATATGACTTAATTGAAGTTGTTACTATCCCTACCTAATCGCTTCTCCCAATTGAAAGTATAATTATCTCTTCTGTAATAATTCATCCTTAATTGAGGTTATGATTATCTGCCCGCTGCCTATTCTTAATTGAATTTGTTGTATCTCTTCTTAACAGTCAACCTTAAAAGAAGTTTAGGTATCCTATATCTTAGTTGAATTATCCTTAATTGGAGTTATTGACTCGTGATATCTCCCTTGTTGTTGAACTGTACTTTATGGGACCGTTGTTACATATTATTTTTCCCCTTTGTTGAGTTATTCTTATTATGACTAGCATTCTCTATTGTACTTATTTCTTGTGAACTAGTTCTACTGTTTCTTATGCTCAAAAGTTCTTGAGTTGATTTACTTGCCGTACTCTTGTATTATTATCATTGTTATTGTTGTGCTTGTTGTTGTGATGCACGAGAATTCTGCCGTGCGGTTATTGTTGTGATGCACGTAGTTTCTGTTGTGTGTTTGTTATTGTGATGCACGAGGTTTCTGTGGTGCGGTTGTTATTGTGATGCACGAGGTTTATGCCATGCAGGTGTTATTGTGTTGCACGGGGTTTCTACTGTGCTATTGTTACTATTGATATTTGCACATGCGGCGTGAAAAAGCGGGCTATATATGTGGGTTGCGCATGTGGCGAGACAATGTGGAAATTTTTTATGTACGTGTGGAGAGACAAGGCGGAAATTTATATTAATTGCGCACGTGGTGAGACAAGGTGGGCTATATCAGGGATTGATTTGTGGTGAGTTGTGATGGCCTGGGGTATTCTTGCTGTTGATATTTTGTAGTGGCGCACTTACATGTGTGAGTTTTATCTTGTGGAAAATTATGGGAAGACATTTTACATGTTGTCCATTTTCTCTATACTTACTAGCAGGCATGAACTATGTTAGAACATTTGCACAAGCATACACATAGTTAATCATTCTTATCTATTAAGAGGATGTACCTTGATATTGTTGAGTATTGATGCACACCCTTGTTACTTGCATCCTATGCAAGAATGGCTCTATTGGCACATGAGTTGTCAGTGCGGTTATAAGTTTATATGAGGGTACTAGATGCCAAGTGTATAGGGTTCTGGAATTGGGACCCATGAAAATATGGATATTTTGAGGTTCGGTACCTCATGGAGATTATTGGCTAAAACTTGGTGTAAAAGCGGTCATTTTTGTTGAATTGCTTCTTTCCTTTACTTTATATGTAATCACCGGATTCAAACCGTTCCATTCATTCTACTGTGTCATTATTATGGTATTTTGATGTTAGTTGTTGCTTTCCTTTTTGTTACTGCAATTACCGTATTATTTTTCATTATGCGTAGTTTTGTTGTATTTAGTAGTTCCCACTTATACTTGTTCAGGTTATTTATCCAGTCGGTGTCTTGACTGTTCCTCGTCACTACTCCACTGAGGTTAGTCTCGATACTTGCTGGGTACCGCTGTGGTGTACTCATACTACACTTCTGCACATTTTTGTGCAGATCCATGTATTGTGGAGTCAGTTGATCGTTAGCTAGCTGTGTGGATTGTTTCTGTGGAGACTCAAGGTAAACTTGCTGCTGCGTTCGCAGGCTTCAGAATCACCTTCTAATTTTTGTATTGCATTGTTTATCCTTATTTCGGAACAGTTGTGTTTAGAGGTTTTCTAGTAAACTCTGTAGAGCTTATGACTTTTACTATCGGTTTTGGAATTGTACAAAGAGATTTCTATTGCGAAATTGGCTTTTGTTAGTTTAAAGATTGTTATTATTTAGTTAATGTTAGGCTTACCTAGTCCCTAAGACTAGGTGCCGTCACGACACCCACAAGAGGATAAATTGGGTCATGACAAGTTGGTATTAGAGCTCTAGGTTCATAGGTGCTATGAATCATTAGCGAGTTTAGTAGAGTCTTGAGGATCGGTGCAGAGACATCTGTACTTATCTTTAAGATGCTACATAATTATTAGGACAGTTTCACTTCCTTCATTCCTATCGTGCGAATTTATTGATCTTGAAGTTTGAGCTTTTATCATTCCATTCTCTCATAGGTGGTGAGGACACGAGCTGCAGTTACTGATGATGTTTCCCCCGGAGCAGGTGTCGTTAAGGGCAGAGGCAGAGGCCGAAGAGGAGCACGTGTCGCAACTAGGGAACCTACTAGAGAAGCAGTTGAGGAGCCACCGATAGCTACGATTGGAGGACAGGTACCGGAGGCGCCTGCTGTTACCCCCGAACTTCAGGAGACTTTAGCACAATTCGTGAGCATGTTTGGTACATTGGCTCAGGCGGGGTTAATTTTGGTTGCTCTAGCTACTTCACAGAACGGGGGAGGAACTCAGACTCCCACCGCCTACACTTTAGAGCAGTGGGTTCACATTGTTTAAGTTCCAGTTGTCATGGCAACACAGCCTGTGGTTTCAATTCAGCCTGTGGTTAGGGCAACATCGTCTGAGAAAGAACAACTTAGGCTTGAGAGGTACAAGAAGTACCACCCTCCTACCTTCAGTGGATTGGCGACAGATGATGCCTAGAATTTTCTAGAGGAATGTCACCGCATTGTACTATGGGCATTGAGGAGACGAGCAGAGTTGCTTTTACTATGTTCCAGCTCAGGGGAGCGACTTATCAGTGGTGGCGGGCGTGTGAGTTGGGTAGCCTGGTCGAGGCAACTTCACTTACATGGGTTCAGTTTTCGGAGATGTTCTTGAGAGAGTTTGTACCTCAGTCCCTTTGGGATGCATGGTGCGTGGAGCTTGAGCAGCTGCACTAGGGCACTATGTTAGTATCAGAGTATGCCATTAGATTCAGTGATTTGGCCAGACATGCACCTGCTTTGGTCGCTACAGTTAGAGAGTGTGTCTGTAGATTCATTGAAAGGCTCAGGCATTATATTCGGTTCAGCTTGGCTCGGGAGTTGGAGTCAGATGTTTTGTTTCAGTAGGTGGTAGGGATCACTCGCCGATTGGAGGGCATGTGGGACCACGAGAGAGAGGACATGGAGGCTAGGAGGCCTCGTAGAACGGAGAGATCTACTGGTTCTTAAACTGGAGGCCGGGGTACGGCATGGTAGAGGTTTTGTAGGTCAGCCAGTACAGTTTGCACTTCAGGCTTCGCACGATGTTTCAGGTGCTCATGGGTCTTAGAGTACCTGTACTGCAGAGCCACGTCAGCAGAGAGGTTTCTTTGAGTGTGTAGATACCAGCCACATGGTGAGATATTGTCCTAGACTCTGGATATGTGTGTCACCACGCGGTATTCAGGCGAGTAGGGGGTGCCCAAGAGGGGAAGGCCCGAACTATTGATGTGTTTCATATAGAAGGCTTAAGGACGCTATTCCAGATGATGTCATACAAGTATGCTTTTGATTTGTTACAGAGGGGCACCATTCGTATTTTGTTTCAGTTCTGCTTATCGGGGCGAGTTCCCTTATTTGTTGCTTAACTTATGGGTGAGTTTCATGATTAGTACTCTGCTTATGTGTTTACCCCTAGTGGGAGATTCTATGAGTGGTAGCCCGTGTCTATCTATGTTTTTATTCTTTATTGAGAGTTATGAGACTAGAAGTGAATTCTTGCTGTCCATTACGGTAGGTTTTCATGTGATTTTTGAGTAATTTGGTTACGAGTTGTGATTTAGATGCTCTACCAGGGTGAGAGTTCAGTAAGTGTTGTGATTTTATTGATAGAATTGGGTTAGTGGAATGTTTCAATTGGTATGACGTCTATTCGACTTGTGATTCAGAGTTGAGGGTGAGACCTTCGCAATTCCATGTGATTTGATATGTTTGATTCGGGCTGCGTGTCGCGGTAGAAGTTATGTCAGGATGAGATCCTTGTGCTTTGTTCATATACTTTGATTTTTCCTTTTAAATTGATTCGTAGGTTGGTAATGATAGATTATGCATGTCGGGCTTGTTTGATACTTTTCTTATGTGTTTCTCCTTATATATTCAGTCATTTTCGTTCCGTGCTTCCTGAGTTTTAGCTTGCGGGGTGTGTGCCCGGAGGCCTTAGTTGTGACTTATTGATCCAGGCGTATAGTTATGAGGTCTTTTTGTTTCTTTCATCGATGTCAGTGTTGTTTAGGTTTGAAACTGGGATCTAACAGATATGAGGCCTATTGCCAGTGCTGGATGTGATTACGGGAAGCTATTGTGATTAGGAATGTTATTATGGGCCTATGTGTGATGTGTCACGTGGTGTGGTTGTACCTTGTGGGTGTAGGCATAAGTGGTTGTAGCTGGTTGAGGCCAATACTTGGTGTAAATTTGGCAATCGGGTCTTTTAGAGACGAGCGAATGGTGGAAATTTTGACTCTAAGGCTTATTAGTATTGATGAACGGGATAAATTAGTGTTGAGATGGTGTCGTCAGGATCATGTGGATTGGCGTGACACGGGGTCACCCATGAGTGTATGTTGGAAGTGTGCATTCAGTGACTTGATGACTTCGAGGCAATTCTTAACACGTTTGAGGATGAACGTTTGTTTAAGATGGGAAGGATGCAACAACCCGACCGGTCATTTTGAGAATTTATGTCCTATTTGATGGCATAAGGTATGGAGAAACTTCTTATTATGTGTATTGACTTGCGTGTGTGGTCGAGTACAGTTACCGGATGATTCAGAGTCAAATCGGAAGAAGGATTCTTGTTTTGGAAGCTTAAGCGGTAAGAGTTCATTGGAATTTGACTTTTGTGTAAACGGCTTTGGAATGGGTTTTGGAGGATTCCAACAGCTTCGTATGGTGATTTTGGACCTAGGCGTGCGTTCAAATTTCGATTTGGAGGTCCATAGGGTAATTTGAAGCATTTCGGCAAAAGTTGGAAAAGTTGAAGTTGGAAGGTGGAGGGGTTTGACCAAGATTTGACTTTGGTGATATCGGGGTCGGAATGCAATTTCGAGAGTTGGAATAGCTCCGTTATGTCATTTGGGACTTGCCGTGCAAAATTTGACATCATTCCGAGTTGGTTTGATAGGTTTCGGCGCAAGTTTTAGAAGTTGGAAGATTTGAAAGTTCCTAAGTTTGATTCATGGTGCAATTCATAGTTTCGACATTGTTTGATGTGATTTGATACCTCGAGCGAGTCCGTGATAGGTTATGGAACTTGTTGGTATGTTTAGACGGGTTCCCGGGGGCCTCGGGTGTGTTTCGAATGGGCAACGAGCCAACTCCTTCTATTTTTGAATAGCTGTTTTCTGTCATCTGGTTTCCTACATCGCGTTCGCGTCCTTGCATCCCTATTCGCGTAATTTTCTTTTGGACGATTAAATATTTTCTCTTTGCGTTCAGCAATCTTCTGCTCGCGTCCGCGAAGTTCTTCCCCTCCATTCTTCGCGTTCGCGTTCTTCCGCTCGCATTCTCGAAGTTATGCCATTCTATTCTTCGTGTTCGCCTACTACTTCACGTGTTCGCGTAGATCAGTCATTGGGACATCATATTTTCCTCTCTGCATTCGCGAGCGACCCGTCGCGTTCGCGAAGCACATCTTGGCTGCCTTCATTTTTTCTTCTTCGCGAACGCGATCATTCTTCTGCGTTCGCGATGCATTAATGCCTGGGCAGAAAATATAGTACTCTTATCCGAGGGTTAGCCATTTTCACCATTTTTAAAGCTCTAGAGCTCGGTTTTGAGCGATGCTTCGTGGGTTTTTCAAACAAATCAATTGGGTAACTATTCTTCACCTAGAACTTATTATATTCCCTGATTCTATCTTTATTTTTATCATTAAATTAGTGTTTTGAGTTGAGGAAAAATGAGGATTTTGAAGAAAACTTTCAAAATAAAAAATCATGATTTGAGGGACGAATTGGTATCAGAATATCATAATTTTAGTATGGTTGAACTTGTACCGGAACGGGTGTCCGGGTTTTCAAATTTGTCGGGTTCCGAGGTGTAGACCCGGGGGTCGACTTTTGGGTTGATTTTTAGTTTTGTGACAAAGATTGAGGCTTTATGATCCAGAATAGTTTCGTGAGTTTTATTTATGCTTTGAAGTTATTTTGGCAAGATTTGAGCCGTCCAGAGGTTTATTCACACGAGAAGTCCATTTTAGAGTATCAGTCAATCTACTTTGAGGTAAGTATCTTGCCTAACTTCATGTGGGAACATTACCCCTTAGGATTTGAGTGTTCTATGCTAATTGTATTGTGTGATGTCCATGTACGCGAGGTGACGAGTACGTACTCGGGATTAATTGTGGAAAGATGACCTTTTAGGGTTCTTAGGTCCTTGTATTTACTAAGTATGAAGTTGTTTTTGTTATGATTAAGTTCCTAGTTCCTAGTTTCACCTCTACCTACTTTAATTTGGAATTAATTGCTTCGTGATCCACTCGTATTGCCTTTTTGACTCTATCATAGATACGAAAGTTTTCCTACAAAAGGGCTGGCTATTGCCAAGCTACACTAACAGTTTTAATTTATATGACTTAACTGAAGTTGTTACCTCTTCTATTGTCATGCTATCCCTCCCTAATCGCATCTCCTAAATTGAAAGTATAATTATCTCTTCTCTAATTGTTCATCCTTAATTGAGGTTATGATTATCTTCCCGCTGCCTATCCTTAATTGAATTTGTTGTATCTCTTCATATTGCTCAACCTTAAAAGAAGTTTAGGTATCCTATATCTTAGTTGACTTATCCTTAATTGGAAATATTGACTCATGATATCTCTTTTGTTGTTGAACTGTACTTTGTGGGATCGGTGTTACATATTATTTTTCTCCATTGTTGAGTTGTTCTTATTATGACTAGCATTCTGTATTGTAGTTATTCCTTCTGAACTAGTTCTACTGTTTCTTGTGATCGAAAGTTCTTGAGTTGATATACTTGTCGTACTCTTGTATTATTGTCATTGTTGTTGTTGTACTTGTTGTTGTGATGCATGAGGTTTCTGTCGTGCGGTTATTGTTTCGATGCACGAGGTTTTGGCCGTGCGGTTATTATTGTGATGCACAAGGTTTCTGTCGTGCGGTTGTTATTGTGATGCACGAGGTTTCTGTCGTGCGGGTGTTATTGTGTTGCATGAGGTTTCTGTCGTGCTATTATTAATATTGATATTTGCACATTTGGCATGACAAGGAGGCTATATATAAGAGTTGCGCATGTGGCTAGACAAGGTGGGATTATTTTATGTATGTGTGGCGAGACAAGGCGGGCATTTACTTTATTAATTGCGCACGTGGCGAGACAAGGTGGGCTATGTCAGGGATTGATTTGTGATGACTTGTGATGGCCTGGGAGTATTCTTTCTGTTGATATTGTGTAGTGGCGCACTTACCTGTGTGAGTTTTATCTTGTGGAAAATTATGGGGAGATATTTTACGTGCTGTCAATTTTCTCTACACTTACTAGCAGGCATCAACTATGTTAGAACACTTGCACAAGCATACACGTAGTTAATCATTCTTATCGGTTAAGAGGATGGACCTTGATATTGTTGAGTATTGATGCACACCCTTGGTACTTGCCTTCTATGCAAGAATGGCTCTATTGGCACATGAGTTGTCAGTGCGGTTATAAGTTTATATAAGGGCACTAGATGCCAAGTGTATAGGGTTCCGGAATTGGGACCCGTGAAAATGTGGATATTTTAAGGTTCGGTACCTCGTGGAGATTACTGGCTAAAACTTAGTGTAAAAGCGGTCATTTTTGTTGAATTGCTGTTTGCCTTTCCTTTATATGTGATTACTGGATTCAAATTACGTTCCATTCATTCTACTGTGTCATTATTATGGTATTTCGATGTTAGTTGTTGCTTTCCTTTTTCTTACTGCAATTACCGTATTATTTGTCATTATGCGTAGTTTTGTTGTATTCTGTAGTTCTCCACTTATACTTGTTCAGGTTATTTATCCAGTCGGTGTCTTGACTGAACCTCGTCACTACTCCACTGAGGTTAGTCTCGATACTTGCTAGGTACCGCTGTGGTGTACTCATACTACACTTCTGCACATTTTTGTGCAGATTCATGTATTGCGGAGTCAGTTGATCGTTAGTTAGCTGTGCGGATTGTTGCTATGGAGACTCAAGGTAAACCTGATGATGCATTCGCAGGCTTCGGAGTCACCTTCTAGTTTTTGTATTGCACTGTTTATCCTTATTTCGGAACAGTTGTGTTTAGAGGGTTTCTAGCACACTCTGTAGAGCTTATGACTTGTACTACAAGTTTTGGATTTGTAAAATCACAAAGAGATTTTGATTGCGAAATAATCTTATGTTAGTTTAAATATTGTTATTATTCTGTTAATACTAGTCTTACCTAGTCCCTAAGATTAGGTGCCATCACGACACCCAACGGAGGGTAAATTGGGTCGTGACACCCAACATAGAATATTCAACAAGAATTACAACCGAGGTACCGCCTCGAAATCACATTTCACAAGTCATAATCAAAATCTTTCCTTACGCCGCCATATGAGTCTTACATTTAGATAGTTTTGAAAATATTTTTTCTCGAAATAGCTACGCGCACTTTATCCCACCTTATGTCGCCGAGTGGCTTTAAGTTATTTTCTTACTAGCAAAATGCACATAAAGCCCACCTTATACTGCTGCATGCATATTAACCCATATTTTTATACCGCCGCATGCACATCAATATCACTAAACAATAACAACTCGCACCACAAGTGCTCATATGCCACAACTTGCCAAAAATCCTGAATACCAAAGTTTCTACAATATATAGCTCACGGCTCAACCGAAATATGAACGAGAATCTTAATAATAAAAAAAAAAAAGGTGAACAACTCAACAAGAAAGATATCTCAACAATTAACAACTTCATCTCAATGTGATAACAACTTTCACAACTTCAACACCAATAACTTCAACTTTCAAGTAAGGTAATTCAATAATTAAAGAACTAACAAGATAATAAGTAAGGAAATAACTTCAACTAAAGCATGTAAGAGCAACATAACAAGTATGAGATAGAGCAAGTGTTAACAATGTCAAATAAAGTATGTAAGGATAGATTAACACATGTAAGGGTAGATTAACAATGAAAAGATATAACATGTTATGACAATTCAATTAAAGGCATGAAAATAGTCTAAATAGCCTAAACTGGTCAAATACCACATATAGCCCGTGTACCCACTCGTCACCTTGCGTACACGACTTTCACATAACACAAATAGCACAATCAACCCAAATCCTAAGGGGTAATTCTCCCACAAAAAGTTAGGCATGATAGTTATCTCAAAGAAACTAAATCAATACTTTAACAAGCACTTCCCGTGTGAAACAACCTCCGAACGACTCGAATCTAGCAAAATAACTTAATATCATAAATAAAAGCCATAGAAAATAAATTTGAATAATAAAGTTTCAGTCTTTAATGAAAACTAAAAAGTCAACCCTGGACTCGCACCTCGGAACCCGATAAAACTCATAAATTTCGAACATCCATTCCTATACGAGTCCAATCATACTAAAATCATTTAATTCCGACCTCAAATCGACCTTCAAACCATCAATTTATGTTTTAGAAAGTTTTTATTTAATTTTTATTTTATCCAATTCAAATTATTAATTAAATACTAAAATTGAGGTTGGAATCATGAAATAATAACAAATCTGAGATACTTACCCCAATCTAAGTAGTAAAAAGTTCTCCCAAAATCGAGCTTTAAAACCTTGTGAGAAAAAGTAACTAAACTCCGAAACAAGAAAAAACTACAGCAGTTGTCCTAGCTTGATTCATATCCTAGATGATCTTGAAACTTACGTTTAATAAGCCCAACATGATTCTTGCAATATTACACACAACATAGCCTCTTAAATCGCCCAATTTGGCCTTAACGTGAAGGTGATATGATGTTTTGAAGTTTTAAAAGAAATCTGTAAATTTTAATGACATTTTTCGTAATTATTTACATCAGAAAAAGAACAACAATAAGAAAATCTTTTTAGCACCCAAAACTCATTTGAAACCTTCCGGACACAAACCATATATGCACTTCAATCATAAAATACGCTACGAACCTGCTCGCGCACTCAAGATACCGAAAAGAGGTCATCTTGATTCGATATTGACCATAGTCAAACTTCAAATCTTTAACATAATTAGTTTCTCATCCAATGATCCGTAACATACCCGAGCCCCTCGAGACCCCATCCAATCATACCAAAAAGTAAAAATACATCATCCAAACTTACTCAAAGCCTCGAAACACCCATAGAAACATCACAACAAAAAATCGAGACTCAAACCAAATAGAATTTCTTTTAAGTTGTTAAATCTTCATTCTTTCAAAAGAGTGTCTAAATCAAACTTAAACACTTTGGATTATTTTCAAACTTTTCAAAAAATTACAATCCAACTATATAGATATATCTAAAGTCTCAGAACACCAATTAGAATCCAATAACATCAAAGTCAACTCTTCGTCAAACTTATGAACTCTTAAGTTCTTCAAATTGCAACTTTCAACAAATAGTGTCAGATTCTTATAGGAACGTCCAAAACCAAATCCAAACATACGTACAATTATAAAATCATCATACGAACCTATAAAATAATCAAAATCCAATTTGGATGCCCCTTTATCCAAAAGTCAAACCTTGGTCAATTCTTCCAACTTAAAGCATCTAAAATGAGAATCATTCTTCCAAATCAATCTCGAACCGCTCAAAAATTGAAATCAACCATACACGCAAGTTATAATACATAATATGAAGCTATTCAAAGTCTCAAACCACCGAATGAAATGCTAAATCTCAAAGTCGGGTCGTTACACCTATAATGCAACACATATAAGATCTATATTAACGAAGTTGCTCCAATTCCACTTTGCTTATCTTCGAAATGGAGTTTTGTTGCTCACAAACTATATTTCCTTCCTCTTTGTACGTGTATTTGTTTTAGAAATAAGTAGAGAAAATTATTCTCAGTATTTTTTAAGAAGAAGAGGAAACCATCCTTATATCTAAAAAATAGTAGTTATTAAAATTTTAATCTCACACGCACAAGTTCAGAATAGGGGTAAAAGTTATAGTGGGTGTGCTAATTGCTGAGTAACTTTCCTTAATAACTTCTCAACCTCATCTCTTCTTATTGGTCTAGAACCGTCCACATGGACAATCCGCGACCTAGATTTAATATCTAACATCTCTCACTTTACACATGGTGGACTAGACTTAATATTACCATGTCAATAGTACAACAAAATTCATATGGACAAGTAGTTTGTGCGACTTGCGAGCATCAAGAACTTTAACATTTAAAAATCAACTAAGGTTGTACTAAAGCTCTATGTAGAAATTCAATCACACATAGAAAGAATTTACTATTAACATGAGGATCTTATTACTCGCAATAACCCAAACAACATTTGTTACTCCAGTAGTTAGTTATTCGATTCTTCATCCTCGAAAGAGGTAAACTCGAGTTCATGTTTAATCTTATATCCACAACTTCATTTTATACTCTCATGGTAAGTGTAATGGTAGACCTATGAATACAATTAAATTACTAAACTTAGTTGTGTTTCATTTCTACTCAAATCTTTCCATTCCAAATCAACTGCTTTCCTACATATGCATTGTCTAATCACTCATGGCTATTAGTGACATGCTAAAGTAGCAACACTAGTAGGCACTTCAAGAGACAGTAAAAGGTCAAAGAATATCCCAGCTAAAACTAATATACCTTTTTCGGGATCTCATAAAATAAAGAAGAAGGGATCCATTCTTCTATTAACCTATTAATCTCCTGCACACGTGGTATGAAACACATACCACAGTATTCTCACCTCATATAGACATGTGTATCCTATTATTTTACTCATCCAATATCGTACAGATCTTGATCTAGACACTCCGGATGTCTAACCCAAGTTTCTCACTTCAGTAATCCTTATGTTCAACTTCTTAGAGAAAATTGCATCTGGCTTACAAAATAAGCCACAATCGAATGGTGAAATTCGTAAGCTGACTAATTGTCAAGATCGACCTTGACAAAAAAATATGACCTCGTACTATCCAAGGTTCTATTCTCATCTCTTCACGTTCCTCAATGTTAAAGGTAATTGCTCGTGTGAGAAAGCCAATCTCACGACTTGTCCAATACACTTTATTAATAGAAACATCATCATATGCATATAATAAATGAACATAAATTCAAGAGCCAATATTGATGAGAATATTATGATATTCAAGTCATTTTATAATATATAAACATGGTTATATCCTATGCAAACTTAGACTCATAACATATTTCTCAAACAGGAATTTGGATATTTCCTTTGTAAAAGGATCAAGTATCATACTTTGCGTAGGAATATATTGTAAATTTCTTTCTCCACTTGCTACTATGTCCACAAAGTTATACGTGATATCGATGTATTTGGACTTACTGTGATGCTTAGAATCCTTTGCGTATGCAACAACCACTTGACTATCACAGTATAAAGTCACAGGACTCTAAAAATCCATTATAATATCCAAATGCTCAAAGAATCTCTTTAATCATCTAGCTTCTTGTATAGTAGATGCATAAGCCACGAACTCAAGTTTCATAGTCAAAAGGGTTGTACAAGTTCGTTTCTTACTTTTCCCTGCAATAGCAAAACCATTAAGTAAGAATGCATATCTAGATGTCAATTTACAATAGCACCACAATTAAGAAAAAATAGCCTGATGTCAATTTTCCATCATTCTGATCATCAACCCCAAATGCATTTGTATATCCTCCCAAGTATAAATCATTTTCACTATAACATAGTGAATAATCTGCACTTCCGTTCATATATTAGAAAATCCTCTTCACAACTTTTCAATGATCTCTTCCAGGATTAGATTAATACCTACTAACAAACCTACGACATAATAGATATTCGTACGAGTAGACATCATAGCATACATCAAGCTTCCGGCAGAACTTGTATATGAAACTCGAGACATGTTTTCCTTTTTATTTGTATTCTTTGGACACATTTCAAGGATTAAAGTTTCACCTCCCTCTATATGAGTATCTATAGATTTGCAACTATTCATGTGGAAGCGCTTAAATTTTTTAATATATAAGTTTCTTAAGATAGACTCGATAACTTCTTGGAATGGTCTCTTTGGATCTTAACTCCAAGGATATTATTTGCCTCACCCATATCTTTCATGTAAAATGACTTTGAAAGCCATGAATTGATAGTTTTCAAATACTCTAAATTATTTCGGGGGAAAGAATTAAAAATATTCTATTGGACTTCTTTGCATAAATATAATGATCTTCATTGATCATGGTGAAATCATACGAGATTATCTCCTTGTGAAATCTCAAATAAGATTTCCTTGAAGAGTGCTTCAGTCCATAAATAGATCTTTTCAATTTACATACCTTCTTTTCTTGGCCTTTAATGATTATGTCTAATGGTTGTTCCATTTAGATTTTCCCATTTAGTTCTCTATTGAGAAAATCAGTCTTCACGTCCATTTGGTGCAATTAAAGATCCAAACGTGCAACAGTAGTCAAAAGTAACTGAATTAAGATAAACTTTATAACTGGTAAAAAATTTTCTCATAATTTATTCTAGCTACTTGTGTAAAGCTTTTGCCATCAATCATGCCTTGTATTTTTTTATTGACCCATTCGCTTTACATTTAACTTTGAAAACTCATTTGTTCTCAATGCCTCTACGTGTAGGCGGAAGGTCAACTAAATCCAAACATAACAAAAGCGAAATATAAATACTGAATTAACAGAAATAGTACAAGTCTAAGGCAAATTAACATAAACAACAACGTTAATACATAACAAATCCCCCAGAACTGGTAAATACAGAGTCATGAGATCTAGAATGAAAGTACAAGTCTGAAATGCAAATAACGATATTTTCTGAATGAAAAACAACAATACATAAAGGAAAATAGACACCAAGGCTGCGGTCGAGATGCATCTCTACCTCGTCTCTCCAAGATACTCAGCAACAAACCTCGGCTACTAGTGACTCGGTCCAACACCTGAATCTGTAAAATTAAGTAGAGAGTATAGTATGAGTACAACTGATCCCATATACTCAGCAAGTATCATAATTAACCTCTGCGAGTTGATGGAAGCAAGAGTTATAAATGATACCCGCTAATCACTTGTATAGTTTATGATTTCAACAAGTCTAAAATAATAATATGATCAAGTCATGAATCACAGCTAGAAAATACCTTGGTTCTCACAATAACTTAACATACTCTGCTCAGTCAACAATCCAACATATAAGGAAGATATGCAAACAAATCAGGAAAACGACCAAGGAAAATTGCAAATAAAAATGAAATGCAATAACCAAATCAAACACTGATCAACTTTTCCTCATAATTTCCAAAATTGTACCAAACCACTGATCAGTTTCCTCAAACCACATGTACACCATCAAGAAGGAACATGAGAGGGTGACCCTAGGGGTATGGATCCGTATCCACACATTGCATGGATAACTCACATGCATCACGAACAACTCGCATGATAATAATACCAATCGCACGGACAACTCACGTGCTAGACGGACAACTCACGTGCCAATAATATCAATAATTTTAGATCCGCACAGACAACTCACGTGCTACACGGATAACTCGCGTGCCACTAGCACAATTCGCCCGACGTGTTCACATGCTCAATATCATAATCCGTCCGGCGTAATCACATGCACAATATCACAATACGCTCGCGTGATCACATGTTTAATATCATAATTCGTCCAACATGGTCACAAGCTACAAGTCCATTATATTTTACACATAAAACAGATATATAAGAATACATGTGCATGATCAATGAACATCAAATTCTTTACTCCTGTACTGGCATAAGTGACATGCTAAGGTGTATGCATGTGCAAACTATGCTATCACAGCTCAAACAGAATAATATATCACGAAAGTAGCAATTATCAGGTTTAGTCAGGAGATTAAACTCTATATCACCTCAAACATGACTCAAATAGCTCAGAACAAGGGTACAAATAGGAGAAAAATCACATCATTAAGCTTGACAACCAATTGAAGGCATGACATGGCCTAATCACTACCCCGAGCTTGGATAATACCTCCTGCACGTACATGGGCTCAACCCCACACATGTGACGCACCCATAGCACGTAGCTATCACAAATAACTCAGACAACTGGTGCCTCAACCAAGTTTAGGTAAGATACTTACTTTGATGTGATGACCCAAAAGGTCATCCCGTATATTTCTTGCTAATTCTATGTTCGGAGGGTGTGAAAACCTCCTTCTATCTCACCTCGATATACATGTGCAGCCCAGGCGTGTAGCTGGGAAGCCTTTATGTGAAAAACTGATTAAAATGATATTTTTGTATTAGAAATTTGAATAGAGTTGACTACAGTTAACGTTTTTGGTAAACGGACCCGGACCCATGATTTGACGGTCCCGGAGGGTCCGTAGGAAAATATGGGACTTGGGCGTATGCCCGGAATCAAATTCCGAGGTGCCAAGTCCGAGAAATGAATGTTTGAAGAAAATTATTTTCTGAAAAATATAAAGTTTTTTGAAAATGAGATTTGATATGAAAACTGTGATACCGGGCCCGTATTATGGTTCCGGAGTCGGGAACAGGTTCAATATTTCTATTATGTGTTATCTGTGAAATTTGGTAAGAAACGGACTTAGTCTGACGTGATTCAGTTCATAAATGGAAAATTTAGAAGTTTTGGAAGTTTAAAGGAATTTCATTGATTTTGAGGTTTAATTCGATGGTTATGATGTTATTTTGGTGTTTTGATTACTTGAATAAGTCTGTAGGATATTTTTGAGGTTGTGTGTATATTTGGTTTTGAGCCCCGAGGGCTCGGGTGAGTTTGGGGTAGGTATTGAGGTGCAAACTTGGTAAAAAATCTGGTGTAGGTGCATTTTTTTAGTGTCGGGTGTTTTACTCTATGCGATCGCATAGGTATAGATGCAATCTCATAGCTTTGTAAAGGGGGAGGGGTCAGTTACACTATGCGATCGCATAGATAGGCCTGCGATCGCACAGTGCATAGGAGAGCTGGGAGGGGGGCGGGGGAGGTGGCTGGTAGGTACTCACTGCGATCACACCCTTCTTCTTGTGATCGCGAAGCTCAAAGCCCAGACCTTTATGCGATCGCACACTCCCTCTCGCGATCGCATAGCATTAATCTTCCCAGCTATTTTTAAACGCCTAAAAATAGAATAGTTACGGGAATTTCACCATTTTTCACAAACTCCTTCTTCTCCCACCTCTTGGGCGATTTTTGAAGAACTTCTTCAACATAGCTTCATAGGTAAGTAATCCTAACCTCGTTTTCTTCAATATTAATCAATATCTATGAGATTCTAGGCCTAAAAACACGAAATCAAGGGTAGAAATTGGAATTGTGGGTAGAGTTAGGACTTCTTAATTATTTGGGGATTTGACCTCGTTTTGAGGTCAGATTTAAAAATAAAATTGTATATTCGAGCTCGTAGGTGAATGGGTATTCGAAATTTATAAAATTTGTCGGATTCCGAGGTGCGGGCCCGGGGGTCGACTTTTGGACCGATTTTTATAATTTTGTAAAGATTGAAACTTTACTGTTCGGGATAGTTCCTTACGTTTTATGTGTATTTTGAAGTTTTTTTAGTTGATTTTGAGCCATACAAAGGTCTTTTCGCCTAGAAATCTATTTTTGTGTACCGGGTTGTCGTCTTTGAGGTAAGTATCTTGCCTAACCTTGTGTGGGGGAACTAACCCTTAGGATTGAGTCTTCCTTGTTGATTGTAGTCCGAGTATGTGAGGTGACGAGTGTGTACTCAGACTTATTTGCAATTAGATTGGCCTTTTAGGATTCGTAGATTCTTATATTACCTGTGTATGATTTGTAATTGTTACATTTGAATCCTTGGTTGTTAATTTCATCCCTTCCTGTTTAAATGAGAATTACTTGTTTTTGGATTCTTTCGTTGGCTATTTGACTTTACTTGATTTAACTGAATATTCTACTTCTCTTATCATCATGCTATATTTTCTTCCTAGCTTGCCTAATTGACTATAATTAGTGTCATCTAGCCTTATAGTTGACTAGCCGTAGTTGGAACATCTAGTCGTTGGAGTCAAGCATGCCCGTGAGTCTTACTTTGTGATTTATATGACTATTCCCTTAAGTGCCACTTAGGTCTAATTGTTAGACATTTATGTTATTGGTATTTCCTTGATGTTTCCAATTACTGGGCCTTTGTTTAAGCTGAGTGTTATTCCGTGAAGTTAACTGTTTAGGTGACATTGGTTATAGTTGTTTCCTTTGCCGGGATGTTATGGTTTCTATTACTGTTTATGATGTTAATGATATGGTTTGTATTGTTGACTCCCTTGCCGGGATGTTGTGGTTTATATTACTAGTTATGTTGTTAATGATATTGTTTGTATTGTTGACTCCCTTGCCGGGATGTGGTGATTTATGGGTCATATTGTTGGTTTTTCCTTGCCAAACTGTTGTTCTTGATATTGTTTGGGTGAGGAAGAGTGTAAAGCACGAAGGGTGATGCCGTGTATTGTGAGGATGAGAGTGTTAAAGCACGAAGGGTGATGTCGTGCCATGTTATGTTATTAAAGCACGAAGGATAATGCCGTGCCATGTTATGATATTAAAGCACGAAAGATAATGCCGTGCCATGTTACGATATTAAAGCACGAAGGATAATGACGTGCCGTATATATTAATTTATTTTGAAGATGAGTTTAAAAGCACGAAGAGTGATGCTGTGCACTTGTTTTGGTGAGGATGAGAGTAAAAGCACGAAGGGTGATGCCGTGCACTTGTCTTTGCATTTTATTTCGTTCTTCTAATTTTGGATATTCCTACTGATCTCTTACTGCATTTATTGGCAAGATTTGATATTCTTCCTGTACGGCATGGTAATTTCTGAGTTACGGACTGAGTTCCGATGGATAAATCTTGAGGAGATTTTGATCAAGGAATTTTATTGAAAAGTATCACTAAAAAAACAGTGGTTTGAAATTATTATATTTGAATGGCTTATACATCAAAGGTACATTTGAAAAGCACTAGTCTTGCCTAAAATGATATTTGGAAGTCATTTATTGGGAAAGCATCTTTGAGAAGTTTCCTATTTGAAAGAAATTATGTTTTACGTAATTCTCTCTATTAAATATACTTATATCCACTTTTGGAGAAAATATGTTTCCAAAGGAAACTCTTCCATACTAAAATAATTTTGATTTGCAAAAGTTTTTCATATGAACTGTTGTTTAAAGATTTCCACCAGTTTATGGATTTTAGTGGCTAAGGCCTGATGTGAACAAACCGATGTAAATTTGAATTAATGGTGTTCCCTATTGCATTGTGTTTCCTTTCGATTTAGCTTGTTTTGTTGTCCATCTTTCTGGGTATTTTTGTGTTGTTTCGTGATTGATTTCTGTAATTGCCTTCTGCTTTATATTGTCATTGTTGTAAATTATTCCGTGAAGTCATAGATAGATGTAACATTCAGTCATTTCTACATTCATGTTATTTATCTTATAGACCAATGTTGTCTTGACTAGTCCTCGTTACTACTCCACCGATGTTAGTCTTGATACTTACTGGGCACCGCTGTGGTGTGCTCATACTACACTTCTGCACATTTTTGTGTGCAGATCTAGGTATATATTGTAGTAGCTGTGTGGATGATTGCCGAGGAGACTCAAGGTAACCTGCTGCTGCGTTCGCAGGCGTCGGAGTCACCTTCTTTGTATTTATTATTCATACACTGTTGTATATATTTCCAAACAGTTGTACTTAGAAGTCGTAGAAGGTTCGTAGAGCTTATGACTTGTATTACCGGTTTTGGGAAAGTTTGTACATTCTGTTGAGATTCTATAGCAAGACAGTTAGTTTTCCTTTATTTGTTGTTGTTAGTTAGTAACTGCTAGGCTTACCTAGTCCCTAAGACTAGGTGCCACCACGATACCCAACATAGGAAAATTGGGTCATGACAAGTTGGTATCAGAGCTCTAGGTTCGTAGGTGCTACGAGTCATAAGCGAGTTTAGTAGAGTCTTGCGGATCGGTACGGAGACGTCTTTACTTATCTTCGAGAGGCTACAGAACTATTAGGAAAATTTCACTTCCTTCATTCCTATCGTGCGAGTTTATTGGTCTAGAAGTTTGAAATACATGAACGGCAGAGGATATTACCCCGAAGCAAGTCACTAGGGTCAGAGACAGGGGCCAACGAGGAGAACATGCCGCAGTTAAGATGCCTACTAGAGCAGCCGTTGAGGAGTCACCAGTAGATCTAGTTGGGGGACAGGTACTAGGGGTGCCTGTTGCTACCCCGGACTTCAGGAGACCTGAGCGCAGTTTTGAGTATAAGTGGTACATTGACTCAGGCAGGGTCAATTCTAGTGCACCAGTTGCTTCACAGATCATGGGAGGAGTTCAGACTCCCACCGTCTACACTCCAGAGCAGCGAGATCACATTGGTCAAGTGCCCGTTGTCATGACAACACGACATCTGATTTCATTTCAGCCGTGGTTAGGGTAGCAGCATTGGAGGAAGAATACCTTGAACTTGAGAGGTACAGGAAGTAGCACCCTTCTATCTTTCAGTGGATTGGCGGCAGATGGTGCCCAGGGTTTCCGGGAGGAGTGTCACTATATTCTTCGTACTTTGGGTAATGTGGAGACGAGCGGGATTGTTTTGTCACGTCTCAGGTTCAGAGTAGTGGGTAGATCAGTGGTGGCGGCATATGAGTTAGGGTGACATGGACGAGTTAGCTTCACTATCATGGATTCAGTCTTTCGGAGATGCTTTGAGAGAGGTTGCACCTCAGTTCCTTCGGGATGTACGGCGGGTGGAGTTTGAGCAGTTGCGTCAGGGCGGTATGTCACTATTGGAGTATGACGTTAGACTCAGTGAGTTGGACAGATATACACCTTGTTTGGTTGTTTCAGTTAGGATATGAGTCCATAGAGTTTTGAGAGATTCAGACATGATGTTCGGTTCAGCGGGACTGGAGAGTTAGAGTAGGATGCCTCATTTCAGTAGGTAGTGGGGATCGCTCGCCGGTTAGAGAGCATGTGGGACCGGGAGAGAGGGGTCAGGCAATATCAAGGAGGCAATGAGGCCTCATAGATCGGTGGAATCTACTGGTCCGTATTATGGAGGCAAGGTATGACAAGGTAGAAATTTTGTGGGTCAACCAGTTCAGTTTGCATTACCAGCTTCGCACGGGATTTCAGGTACTCATGGGTCTCAGGGGGTTCGTATTGTGTGTTTTTTTTCCACAGCCTTGACGGCAGCGAGATTGTGTGTGGAGATGTTAGCCACAAGGTGAGAGATTGTCACAGGATTCAGGAAGGTGTGGGGTAGCAGGGTATTCAGGTGAGTAGAGGGCACCTAAGAGGGGGAGGCCCGACCCATTTTTGTGTTTCATATAGTAAAATAGAGGCCGATGTGCCAGATATCATCACACAGGTATGTTTTGATTTGTTACAGAGGGGCACCAATTGTATTTCATTATAGTTCTACTGGTCGGGACGAGTTCCCTTATTTGCTGTTTCATTTATGAGTGAGTTCCATGTTTTGCACTCCATTTTGTTTTTGCTCCTGTTGGGAGATTCTATGAGTAGTAGTCCGTGTCTATCGTTGTTTATTTCATTCCTTATAGTGGTGAGACTAGAAGTGAGTCCTTGTTGTTCTTTGTGGTAAGCTTTATGTGATTTTCCTGAGTATTTTGTTTACGAGTTGTGATTTGATATTCCATCGAGATGTGAGATCAACTAGCGTTATGATTTTATCAGCTGAGATGAATTTGTGGAGGAATTTCAATTGGTATGATATACTTTCGGTATGTGATTCAGTGTTGAGGGAGAGGTCTTCGGGATATTTGTGAATCGATATGTTTAGACCGGGCTGAGTACTGCGGTGGAATTTTATTAGGACGGAATCCTTGTGATTTGTTCATATGCTTCGCTACTTCCTTGTTATATTGCTTTTGGTAAGTCGGTATTGATAGAGAGTTGTGCCTATGGGCTTGTTTGATGGTTCCTTTATATGTTTCTATTTTCATATTCAGTCATTTCGCTATGTGTTTCTTTAGTTAAGTTTATGGGATGTGTGCCCGGTGGTGTTAGTTGTGGCTTGGTGATTCGGGTGTTTAATAATGAAGTTTTCGCGTTCATTGCATCATTTTCAGTATTATGGGGTTTGGAAACAGAGTTCTTCCATATGTGGGGCTAATTGCCAATGTTGAGTTGATTTCGGGCAGTTATGGTGAATAAAAGTGTTATTTAAGCCTATGTGTGATGTACCATGTTATGTGGTCGTGCCTTGTGGGTGTAGTCATGAGTTGATGCAGCCGATTGAGGCTAATGCCGGATATGGATTTAGAATCGGGTCTTTTGTAAATAAGTAGAGGGTGAGAAGTAGAGATATGAGGCTTATCGGTGGTGATGTGAAGGCTATATTGCAGTTGTGATTGTTTCATCAGGCTTTCGTGGATTGGGGTGTGGGATCACCCACGGGTATGGTTAGAAGTGTACCATCAGTGATTGGATGAGTTCAAGGTGAATCTTGGCACGTTCGAGGACGAACGTTTTTTTAAGATGGGGAGGATGTGATGACCCAAAAGGTCATCCCATATATTTCTAGCTAATTCTATGTTCCGAGGTTGTGAAAACCTCCTTCTATCTTACCTCAATTTGCGTGCACAACCCGAGCGTGTAGCCGGGAAGCCTTTATATGAAAAACTGATAAAAATGATAATTTTGTATTAGAAATTTGAATAGAGTTGACTTCGGTCAACATTTTTGGTAAACAGACCCGGACCCATGATTTGACGGTCCTGGAGGGTCCGTAGGAAAATATGGGACTTGGGCATATGCCCGGAATCGAATTCCGAGTTGCCAAGTCCGAGAAATAAATTTTTGAAGAAAATTGTTTTATGAAAAATATAAAGGTTTTTTGAAAATGAGATTTGATGTGAAACCTGTGATACCGGGCCCGTATTATGGTTTTGGAGCCCAAAACAGGTTCAATATGTCTATTATGTGTTATCTGTGAAATTTGGTAAGACACAGACTTAGTTTGACGTGATTCGGTTCATAAATGGAAAATTTAGAAGTTTTGGAATTTTAAAGGAATTTCATTGATTTTGAGGTTTAATTCGATGGTTATGATGTTATTTTGGTGTTTTGATTACTTGAATAAGTCCGTAGGATGTTTTTGAGGTTGTGTGTATATTTGGTTTTGAGCCCCGAGGGCTCAAGTGAGTTTCGAGTAGGTGTCGAGGTGAAATCTTGGTGAAAAATCTGGTGTAGGTGCATTTTTCTGGTGTCAAGTGTTTTACTCTATGCGATCGCATAGGTATAGACGCGATCGCATAGCTTTATGAAGGGGGAGGGATCAGTTACTCTATGCGATCGCATAGATAGGTCTGTGACCGCTCAGTGCATAGGAGAGCTGGGGGTTGGCTGGTAGGTACTCACTGCGATTGCACCCTTCTTCCTGCGATCGTGAAGCTCAGAGCCTAGACCTCTACGCGATCACACTCCCTATCGCGATCACATAGCATTAATCCGCCCAGCTATTTTTAAAAGACTAAAAATAGAATAGTTACGGGAATTTCACCATTTTGCACAAACTCCTTCTTCTCCACACCTCTTGGGCGATTTTTGAAGAACTTCTTCACCATAGCTTCATACGTAAGTAATCCTAACCTCGTTTTCTTCAATATTTATCAATATCTATTAGATTCTAGGCCTAAAAACATGAAATCAAGGGTAGAAATTGGAATTATGGGTAGAGTTAGGGCTTCTTGATTATTTGGGGATTGGAATTATGTGTAGAGTTAGGGCTTCTTGATTATTTGGGGATTTGACCTCGCTTTGAGGTCGGATTTCAAAACAAATTGTATATTCGAGCTCGTGGGTGAATGGGTAATCAGAATTTGTAAAATTTGTCGGGTTCCGAGGTGTGGGCCCGGGGGTCAACTTTTGGGTCGATTTTTATAATTTTGTAAAGATTGAAACTTTATTGTTCGGGATAGTTCCTTATCGTTTTATGTGTATTTTGAAGTTGTTTTAGTTGATTTTGAGCCGTCCTGAGGTCTTTTCACCGAGAAGTCTATTTTTGAGTACCGGATTGTCGTCTTTGAGGTAAGTATCTTGCCTAACCTTGTGTGGGGGAACTGCCCCTTAGGATTGAGTCTTCCTTGTTGATTGTAGTCCGAGTATGCAAGGTGACGAGTGTGTACTCAGCTTATTTGAAATTAGATTGGCTTTTTAGGATTCGTAGATTCTTATATTACCTGTGTATGATTTGTAATTGTTACATTTGAATCCTTGGTTGTTAATTTCATCCCTTCCTGTTTAAATTAGAATTACTTATTTTTGTATTCTTTAGTTGGCTATTTGACTTTACTTGACTTAACTGAATATTCTACTTCTATTATCATCATGCTATATTTTCTTCCTAGCTTGCCTAATTGACTATAATTAGTGTCATCTAGCCTTATAGTTGACTAGCAGTAGTTAGAACATCTATTCATTGGAGTCAAGCATGCCCATGAGTCTTAATTTGTTATTTATATGGCTATTCCCTTAAGTTCCACTTAGGTCTAATTGTTAGATATTTATGTTGTTGGCATTTCCTTGATGTTTCCTATTACTGGGCCTTTGTTTAAGCTGAGTGTTATTCCGTGAAGTTAACTGTTTAGGTGACATTGGTTATAGTTGTTTCCCTTGCCGGGATGTTATGGTTTCTGTTATTGTTTATGCTGTTAATGATATGGTTTGTATTGTTGACTCCCTTGCCTGGATGTGATGGTTTCTGTTATTGTTTATGCTGTTAATGATATTATTTGTACTGTTGACTCCCTTGCCAGGATGTTGTGGTTTCTATTACTTGTTATGCTGTTAATGATATTGTTTTTATTGTTGACTCCCTTGCCGGGATGTAGTGATTTATGGGGTCATATTGTTGGTTTTTACTTGCCAAACTATTGTTCTTGATATTGTTTGGGTGAGGAAGAGTGTAAAACAAGAAGGGTGATGCCGTGTATTGTGAGGATGAGAGTGTTAAAGAACGAAGGGTGATGCCGTGCCATGTTATGATATTAAAGCACGAAGGCTAATGTCGTGCCATGTTATGATATTAAAGCACGAAGGATAATGTCGTGCCATGTTATGATATTAAAGCACGAAGGATAATGCCGTGCCGTATCTATTTATTTATTGTGAGGATGATATTAAAAGCACGAAGGGTGATGCCGAGCACTTGTTTTGGTGAGGATGAGAGTAAGAGCACGAAGGGTGATGTCGTGCACTTGTCTTTGCATTTTATTTCGTTGTTCTAAATTTGGATATTCCTACTGATCTCTTACTGCATTTATTGGAAAGATTTGATATTTCTCCTGTANAATTTTGATCAAGGAATTTTATTGAAAAGTATCATTGAAAAAGAAGTGATTTGAAATTATTATATTTGAATGACCTATACATAAAACGTACATTTGAAAAGCACTAGTCTTGCCTAAAATGATATTTGGAAGTCATTTATTGGGAAATCATCTTTGAGAAGTTTCCTATTTGAAAGAAATTATGTTTTACGTAATTCTCTCTATTAAATATACTTATATCCACTTTTGGAAAAAATATGTTTCCAAAGGAAACTCTTCCATACTAAAATGATTTTTATTTGCAAAAGTTTTTCATATGAACTATTGTTTAAAGATTTCCACCAGTTTATGGATTTTAGTGGCTAAGGCCCGATGTGAACAAACCAATGTAAAGTTGAATTAATGGTGTTCTCTATTGTATTGTGTTTCCTTTCGATTTAGCTTGTTTTTTTGTCCATCTTTCTGGGTATTTTTGTGTTGTTTCGTGATTGATTTATGTAATTTCCTTCCGCTTTATATTGTCATTATTGTACATTATTCCGTGAAGTCTTAAATAGATGTAACATTCGGTCATTTCTACATTCATGTTATTTATCTTGTAGATCAGTGGTGTCTTGACTAGTCCTCGTCACTACTCCACCGAGGTTAGTCTTGATACTTACTGGGCACCGATGTGGTGTGCTCATACTACACTTCTGCACATTTTTGTGTGCGGATCCAGGTATGTATTGTAGTAGCTGTGTGGATGATTGCCGAGGAGACTCAAGGTAACCTGTTGCTACGTTTGCAGGCGTCAGAGTCACCTTCTTTGTATTTATTATTCGTACACTGTTGTATCTATTTCCAAACAGTTGTACTTAGAAGTCGTAGAAGGTTCGTAGAGCTTATGACTTGTACTACTGGTTTTGGGAAAGTTTGTACATTCTGTTGAGATTCTATATCAAGACAGTTAGTTTTTCTTTATTTATTGTTGTTAGTCAGTAACTGCTAGGCTTACCTAGTCTCTAAGACTAGGTGCCATCATGATACCCCAACAAAGAGAAATTGGGTCGTGAGATTTAAGCACACCAAATCAGTACTCTAAGAAGTCTTTTCCCCGTGAATCAACCTCCAAATAGCTCGAATCCAACCAAAATAACTTATTATCATAAATGCAAGCCATAGGAAATGACTCCAAATAATAAAGTTTCGATCTTTAAATAAAATCAAAAAGTCAATTCGGTCCCGTACCCTGGAACCTGACCAAACTCACAGATTCCGATTACTCATTCCAATACGAGTCCAAATATATGTGTTTCATCCAAATTCAACCTCAAATCGTCAATTTATACCTTAAAAGGTTTTTACTAAAATCCCCAATTTCTTCACTTAGATTCACCAATTATAATCTAAAATCAATGTGGGAATCATGAATAATGAACAAATCCGAGTCAAAACATTTATCCTAATCCAAATCGTAAAACCCCCCTCCAAGATCGCCCAAATCCAAGCTCTATAACTCAAAATATGATAAAATAATAAAAACCCTCGAAATAGAGCACTTAAATATTCTACCCAGACATATGCATCACGATCAGGGGATTACATTCGCGATCGCGAAGACCAAACTCAACCCAGATGTTGAACCTCCTTCTCGAACGCAACAACCCAGTTGCGAACGCGATGCCAACTTATCATTGCCTACACGAACGTGATTCCTCCATTGCGCACATGGAGATCAAAGGCCCCCTTCCAGCCTTTCCTTCTAGGCGAATGCGACATCCAACTCACTATCGCGACATCCAACTTTACAGCTTTCATAACGTGCAAATACATGACAACATCCTTTTATTGCTTATTTTATTGTTGTATGATCATTATCAACATCATATTCCACTTGTGCCTATACAAATCCTATAGCAACGCTTGATGAGTGGTTGCGCTCTTCCATTTTATATCACCCCTTAAATTCGAAAAGGCTTATTTGCGGTAAAACTAGTCGATCAGCGGTGCAGTCGACGGTTCCGTGCCTTTCCCCCTCAAGTTGTCCGCTTGAGGGTACCAGTCTAAAACCCCATAAAAACCCTACTCTGATTATAACTGTACATGCATCATGGTCAAACCTAGCCGGGTTAATATGTTATCCGCATATAAACCCTTTAAGACAGCCTTATCCAAGAGTCCACCGGGGTTCCTGTAATTCCAACGGGCGTGATCACGATATGTGCATTAATTTGGAGAAATAAATGCCAATATGCTAATCACTAATGTATAAGTAGTTGAATCCGGAGGGGGAAAGGGTCTAACCTTGTCTATTTTGCCGAAAATGAGGCACTAAGTCCCCAGGTTCGGCATGGTCCAAAGAATACCACCATTGTTGCTGGATTGGTGGGAAGACCTTTCGCCAAGTGACAAAGACCATGTGAAGAGGGTCCTCGAAAACTTACCCTCTTTACTGGATATCCAACCGAACAATATGTTGATTGAAGCAGCCACTATGTTCTGGGACAGAGAAAGGTCTGTGTTCCGTTTTGGCAACATAGAAATGACTCCCCTCTTGGAGGAGATAGGGGGTTTCACGGGATCACCTTGGGACAGTCCAGGTTTGTTGGTTCCAGAAAACTGTGCCGCTAGGGGATTCCTGAAAATGGTGGGTTTGAAAAGGAACGATGATTTAGAATGCCTGACAGAGTCCTACATACCCTTTGACTATCTCTATGAACGATATGGCCATAGAAAATTCTATCGTATATTCCACGATGAATTCTCGATTACTTCCTTGTGTCATATTCACCGCAAAGTTTTTGTGTTTGTCATTTGCTTCCTGGGTATGATAGTATTTCCGAGCAAAGGAGACAGGATTCACACTAGAATGGCTATGGTAGCCAAAACCTTAATGGAGGGGATTGAGGGGCAAACATATACCATTATCCCCATGATCATAGTAGACATATACCGAGCCCTGGTCCGCTGCCAGAAAGGGTTCAAACACTTCGAGGGTTGTAATCTGCTACTATAAGTTTGGTTATTGGAGCATCTCCAAAGGGGTCAATATCGTCAAGAGTTTCCACGAAGGGCGTGAAATGACCATATAGCCTTCCATCACCCTAAGAGAATGACCTGCACCCCAGACAGGTTTGCTCAACCAGAAAATGCTATAGACTGGGCGCAATTTTTTGACAATTTGACCGAAAACCAGGTCCAATGGATGTTCGAATGGTTCCCTACCACTGAGTTCATCATCAGATCGAGGGACGCTACGCATCTAGTGTTGATCGGTTTAAGGGGCATATGCCCTTATGCTCCCATCAGGGTTATGATACAGGCAAACAAGAAGCAAGTCATACCGCGAGTCTCTAAAATGAGTCATTACAGAGTGGATTTTCAGGACAATGACAACCCGTACAAATGTGAAGCTCAGCATATGTGGCATCTAAAGGTTATTATAGAAAGGGATACCATCGAGCCAAACAGGTACCATGCAGGCATGTATGCTTTTACCTATCATGGTTGGAGGACAGCATACAGGGATAGTTGAGCTGGGAATCGGTGGGGGAAACAGGGTCATAGACGAAGTTGATGAGGCCCAAGTAAAATACAGTAAACTATACAAAAGGGTTTGTGAGTCCGAGGCCGAGCATCTGGAGCAACACAAGACTGATATGGAACTGATCAATGAGTGGAAGGAAAGGGCTATCAAATCCAATGAGAGGTTGGAATATTTGGAGCAGGGTCTGATGGAACTAGAGGTGAAGACAAGGAAAAAGAGTCACCGACTGCCAGAATGCTAAGGGAAGCGAATGAGGGCATCTAGCAAGAGTATACTTGCTGTTGGGAATGCACGACCTGGGGAACCTGATCGACAGGGACAAGAAGATCAAGCATGGAGAAGGTTCTTCTGGGACCAAGTAGATTAGATTTACCTGCTTTTTCAAATGTAATAAGGCCAAGTGCCATTAGTGACTTATATTATTCAGTGTTGTTTTAGATTTATCTACTTTTACATTAATGAAATGAGGCAAATAGTGTCATCTAAGTTCTCCAAATCAACTTGTCGCTAGGCATACCTCGGGCACAACGAGGCTCCCAAATTAGGACACGCCTTTATATTCCCACAATGTGTGTTTAAATACTGCAATATTTTCTTATGATCCTCACTGACTTGGCTACCTTTTGTTTTCTTTCTTCATTCCCCTCCCCAAAGGTTGGTTCGTGCATTCTGACATCATCATCATATCACACAAGATCCAGGGGCCCTCTACCTTCTCCTCCTCCTAATCCACTTAAAGGCAAAGGCAAAAGCAAAATGGAAGATTTGAGCAATATCAGAAAGGAAAACACAATGACAGCTGAACAAAGAGAAGATCCTGACATTCAAGGTACTCAGGTTCAAAACAAGGCTATGACACAACTCGAGCAAAGGTTGTTGAAGCTCCAAGGGGAGCTTGAGCATGTCAGAAATTTGGAAAATTTATCCTTCTTACTCAGTGTTCCAGATGTCAACCATCCAAACATCCAAAATCCCATACCTCATCAGAATACCCCAAATAAACATAATCCTCCCACATCTCATCACCACATAACTCCATCGAAAAATCCAACTATTCCACCACAATACAATTCTTTCCACACTCCGAGAAAAACCCCACTGATCGTCCTCGAGCCACAAAGCTCCACAAATGACCACCTATATGCTCAGGCGCCAGGCCATCCTAACAACCCTATATACGTGGAGACTCTACCTCACTCCACCCAACCCATTTCATACACACCTGAATCCAGTGAGAAGGATTTGCTTATCAAGAACTTGATCGAAGAACTCAAGAAACTGACTAGCCGAGTCCAGGGCGTCGAAGGAAGTAAAAGAGTTGAAGAATTGAACTGTGAAGATATTTGCATACAACCTGATGTTGAACTACCAGAGGGTTACAAACCTCCTAAGTTTGAGATGTTCGACAGTACAGGTGATCCCTGTACTGTCGAACAGGGTTACAAACCTCCTAAGTTTGAGATGTTCGACAGTACAGGGTCCATCTGAGAACCTATTGTGATAAATTGGTTGGAGTAGGAAGAGACGAGAAGATTCGCATGAAATTGTTCATGAGAAGCCTCACCAGAGATGCTTTGTCTTAGTACATCAGCCAAGACCCTAAGAAGTAGTCCAACTGGGTAAACATGGCATCAGACTTGATGGACCGGTTCAAGTTCAATATAGAGAATGCGTCAGATGTGTTATATATTCAGAATCTTAAGAAGAAGCCCACCGAAACTTTTTGCGAGTATGCCACTCGCTGGAGATCTGAAGCAACTAAGTCAGACCTGCCCTAGACGAAGATAAAATGAACAAATTCTTTGTCCGGGCACAAGACCCGCAGTACTATGAGCGCTTGATGGTGATTGAAAACCACCAATTCTCTGACATCATCAAGTTAGGTGAGAGAATCGAATAAGGGATTGAAAGTGGAATGGTTACCAATTTTGAATCATTACAGGACACGAACAAGGCCCTACAGTCTAGCAGCATATCCAAAAAGAAAGATGTAGGGGCCGTAATGGTTGCACAGGGACCCAAATCCCCACTAACATATCGGACCTCTCCACTCACCTACCAAGCACCCCCGCCCACATATCAGTCAGCACCTCCACCAACATATCAGTCATCTCCACCACCTACCTATTAGCCTACTTCTCCCAGATATTCCCAACCAGCTCTTGTTTACCACGCTTACAATTCATCTCACTTCCAATCATCCCCTGCTCGCCAAAATTTCCCGAGACCTCGACCCAATTTTGACCGCAGGCTGCCCAAGCAACATACTGCCATTGCTGAACCTATTGACCAGCTGTACGAAAGATTAAAAGTTGCTGGTTATGTTACTCACATCCCTGCTGTAATCCCTGAAAATCCATCCCAATGGGTCAACCCAAATAAAACTTGTGCATACCATTCCGGCATGAAGGGGCATACAATTGATGAATGTCGTTCAATTAAGGATAAAATCCAGTCTCTGATTGATAATAAGGTCATCCAGGCAAAGGAAGATACTCCCAATGTCCTCAACAATCCTCTCTCAGACCATAGGGGTGGATACATCAACATGATAGAGATAGAGGAAGAATGGGACCCAGAGGGGTCGATCCGATTGATTAAAGAAGGTGATGACCCAAAGAAGCCAGCGGTCACACTTAATCTCATCATAGTCCAGATTCAACCATCAAGAGATGTTGAGGTAGTTGCGTCAGTCCCATTCAAGTTTGAAGTGGCACCATCTGCGGATGCACCTGTGCTATTTGAGGTTGAAGTAATCCCACTTGCGACGACACCTAATCCATTTGAAGTGAAGATAGCCGCACCAATTACAGTGACAGTGTCAGCCACGGCGCTTTTCAACACCAATGTCATACCTTGGGACTATGTCGCTGAGGCAAGGAGGAATGGTAAAGTCAAGATAGAGGAAGTTGTTGCTGCATAAGGGATGACAAGGACCTGCAGGGTTTATACACCTGAACACTTGGCAGAATGCAGCAAACAGGCTTCCAACAAACTACCCATCATTGAGACAGACCCAGATGATCTTTGGAGGAAGGTGTAGGCCAAAGAATACTCATTCATCGATCAGTTGAACAAAAACCCAGCCCAGATATCCATTCTGTCATTGCAGCAGAATTTGGAGACACACAGGAACGCTTTGATGAGAGTGTTGACGAAGCATATGTGCCTGATAACATCACCAGTGGAGAAATGGCCAACATGGTAGGACAGGTGCTGGAAAGTCACAAGATCACTTCCACGAGGATTAGCTACCACCTGAAGGGTTAAGTCACAACAAGGCACTGCACATTACTGTGCAATGTGAAGATTATTTCATTACTAGGGTTCTAATCGACGGAGGATCTAGCCTCAACATTTTCCCATTGACAACCCTCAAAAGATTGGGCAAAGGATTGTATGATATAAGAGAAGGGTCCATGAATGTGAAGGCTTTCGACGGTTCTCAGAGGGCCACCATTCGAGAAATCGGTCTTTGTCTACAGATGGGACCTACATGGTTCGAGATTGAATTTTAGGTGATAGATGTATCCACACCATATAACATGTTATTGGGGAGGTTGTGGATACATGCCGTTGGGACTGTGGCATCAACATTGCATCAGGCGGTGAAATTTGAATGGAACCACCAGGAAGTAATAATCCACAGAGATGGAAGCAACCCTATCTATAGTCGCCAGACCATCCTGGTGGTTGAAGGTAGAATAAGGATGGGTGGATAAACCTATCACCACATCGAGCGGGTCAATGCAATAGACAAGGATAAGTGGTGGGATAGTAAGATTAAAAAGAATATTGAACTGGAGCGGGTACAAGCCTGGCAAAGGGCTCGGTAAGAATCTTCAGGGGATTTCCGAACCAATACAGCTGAAAAACCATGGCACCACTTTTTGGCTGGGATACAAATACACTTGGCAGGAGTATGAAGACTGGTCGCCACCATGGTGCGGTCCCTACTCTCCATTGGAACATCCTATACCATATTTGGAGCAGACTTTCCAACAAGCTGATATCATATGGGGGTCAGAAGAAGAAGAAACTCTAGAAGCTTTGAAGAATTTATTCCTGGAAGGCGAAGGCATGGACTATTGTGTTATTGTCGAGGAGGAGTAAGAGGAAGGCCCTACCAACCAAGTTGTGAGCAATAGATCATTCCTCAAGAATTGGACCATCAGACCATCCCAGGGCTCGACGAGTCCCAGGCATTACTATTTCCTGTCCTGATGAACCAATGATTGTGACATGCAATGAGACAACGCAACAAAAGGATAGCGATTCAGAAGAAGAGTATGTCATACCTGATGAAATTGTCAGGGAAGTTGAGGATTTCGAGAACAGACCTAAGTCCAACTTGGACGAAACTGAGGTAGTCAACCTGGGAGATTCAGAGACTGTCAAAGAAACTTGTATCAGCATGCATTTGTCGCCATCAGAGAAAAAGGAATACACCCAATTCTTGAAAGAGTATGAAGACATATTTGCATGGTCGTACGACGACATGACTGGTCTAAGTACATCCATTGTGGCTCACAAGTTGCCGACCAATCCAATGTGCCCGCCGGTAAAATAGAAGCTCGGAAAGTTCAAGCCTGATGTGAGTTTGAAAATCAAAGAAGAAGTTACCAATCAAATAAACCCAAGGTCCTCAGGGTAGTTGAATATCCAACATGGTTAGCCAACATCGTGCCAGTGCCCAAGAAAGACGGAAAAGTTAGGGTTTGTGTCGACTACAGGGATCTCAACCGGGCTAGTCCAAAGGATGATTTCCCCCTTCCAAACATACACATCCTGCTTGACAATTGTGCAAAGTATGAACTTCAGTCGTTCGTGGATTGTTTTGCCGAATACTATCAGATTTGGATGGACGAGGAAGATGCTGAGAAAACGGCTTTCATCACGCCGTGGGGAGTCTACTATTATAAGTTGATGTCATTCGGCTTAAAGAATGCTGGGGCCACTTATATGATAGCTATGACCACTATATTCCATGACATGATACATAAAGAGATCGAGGTATATGTGGACGACGTCATTATCAAGTCCAAGAAATCCACTGACCATATAGCAGGTCTGAGGATGTTCTTCAACAGGGTACGGAAATACAACCTGAAATTAAACCCCGTAAAGTGTGCATTCAGGGTCTTGCCGAAAAATTGCTTGGGTTCATTGTCAGCCGCCGAGGAATAGAACTGGATCCGTCAAAAGTCAAAGCCATCCAAGAATTACGACCGCCAAACAACAAGAAAGATGTGATGAGTTTCCTGGGGCGCCTTAACTACATCAGCCGGTTCATAGCCCAATACACGGTCATATGTGAACCGATCTTCAAGTTGTTAAAAAAGGATGTTGAAACTAAATGGACCGAGGATTGTCAAGAAGCTTTCGACAGAATCAAGGAATACTTGTCAATGCCACCAGTTTTGGTCCCGCCCGAGCCAGGTAGACTCTTGCTACTCTACCTTGCATTATTAGATGGAGCTTTCGGCTGCATTATGGGGAAGCATGACGAGACAGGAAGAAAGGAACATTCTATCTATTATCTGAGTAAGAAGTTCACTCCATACGAGGCACGGTATTCTTTACTAGAGCGTACTTGCTGTGCTCTAACCTAGGTAGCCCAGAAGCTGAGGCACTACTTCTGTGCCTACACAACATATCTCATATCAAGGATGGATCCCTTGAAGTACATCTTTCAAAAGCCCATGCCCACTGGCAAGCTAGCTAAGTGGAAAGTTCTGCTAAGTGAATTCGACATCGTGTATGTGACTCAGAAATCGGTCAAGGGACAAGCGTTGGCGGACCATCTTGCCGAGAATCCCGTGGATGGAGAATACGAACCCCTGAAAACGTATTTTTCGATGAAGAAGTGTCATTCATAGGAGAATACATTGCAGAATCCTATGACGGTTGGAGAATTTTCTTCGATGGAGCGGAAAATTTCAAAGGAGTCGGTATTGGAGCAGTCTTGGTGTCGGAAACTAGCCAACATTATCCGGTATCTGCTAAACTCAGATTCCCATGCACCAACAATATGGCAGAGTATGGATCCTGCATCCTAGGGCTCAACATGGCCATTGACATGAATATTCTAGAGTTGCTAGAAATTGGTGATTCAGACCTGCTAAAATACCAAGTACAAGGAGAATGGGATTGCAAGAATTCCAAGATACTTCCATATCTGCACCACGTGCAGGAATTGAGAAAGAGGTTCACAAAGATAGAATTTCGGCACGTCCCCAGAATTTAGAACGAGTTTGCCGATGCACTGGCCACTCTATCATCCATGATACAGCATCCAGATAAGAACTTCATTGATCCTATTCCAGTAAAGTCCATAGCGAGCTGGCATATTGTGCCCACATTGAAGAAGAAGCAGATGGAAAACCATGGTTCCATGATATCAAGGAATATCTGTCAAAGGGAGAGTACCCGGAGCTTGAAATCACACTCAGAAACGCACACTTCGGAGATTGTCCAACAGTTCTTTCACAGCGGAGGAACCCTGTACAAGAGAACTCCCGATATGGGATTATTGAGATGTGTTGATGCAAAGGAAGCCTCCAGACTACTGGAAGAGATACATGTTGGGACCTGTGGCCCACATATGAATGGTTTTGTCTTGGCCAAGAAGATACTCAGAGCTGGTTATTTCTAGATGACCATGGAAACGGATTGCATCCAGTATGTCCGGAAATGCTACCGATGTCAGGTACATGCAGATATGATAAAATTACCCTCAAACGAGCTCAATGCAACAAGATCACCATGGCTATTTGCCACCTGGGAAATGGACGTCATTGGACCGATCGAGCCTACCTCCTCAAATAAACACAGGTTCAACTTGGTAGCAATTGATTATTTCACTAAATGGGTTGAATCATCATCTTACAAAGCAGTAACTAAGAAAGTCATGGCAGACTTTGTCCGCGACCATATTGTTTGTCGGTTCGGAGTTCCAGAATCGATCATCACTGACAACGGCTTCAACCTCAACAGTGACATGATGAAAGCTATGTACGAGACTTTCAAAATCAAGCACAAGAATTCCACAACCTATAGACCTCAGATGAATGGAGTTGTAGAAGCCGCTAACAAGAATATCAAGAAGATATTGAGAAAGATGATAGAAAAGCACAAGCAGTGGCACAAGAAGTTATCATTTGCCTTACTCGGATACCGCACCACAGTCCGTATGTCAACTGGGGAAACCCCTTACCTTCTGGTTTATGGCACGAAAGTTGTTATTCCCGCCGAAGTGGATATTCCTTCCTTAAGGATCATACAAGAAGCTGAGCTCAGCAACGCAGAGTGGGTAAAAAGTCGTTATGAGCAACTAGCCCTCATAGAAGGGAAAAGAATGAATGTAGTATGTCACAGACAACTTTATCATAACAGAATGACCAGAGCCTTCAACAAAAGAGTCAAATGAAGGCAGTTCACACCAGGGCAACTGGTGTTAAAGAAGATCTTTCCACATCAAGATGAAGCCAAAGGGAAATTCTCTCCCAACTGTAAAGATCCATACATTGTTCACCGACTATTGACAGGAGGAGCTCTTATACTTGAAGAAATGGAAGGAGAAGTCTGATTTAAGCCAATCAATTCAGATGTCGTCAAACGATACTATGTGTAATTCTTTATGTTATTTCTCAAATGATGTAAATTGAACTACGCCTGACCTGATTCCCATTTAAGAGGGGATACGTTCGCATAAGGCTAAGCTTTGCTTTCATCTTGCATGGGACTAAGCTCTGTCCCGCATTTTTCATGAGGTTAATCTCTACCTCCATCTGCATAAGGCTAATCTCTACGTTCTCTTGCATAAGGCTAATCTCTGCCTTGTCCTGCATAAGGCTAATCTCTGCCTTCATTCTGCATCAGGCTAATCTTTGCCTTCCACATCTCTGCATGAGACTAAGCTCTGTCTCCATTTTGCATAAGGCTAATCTCTGCCTTCCACATCTTGCATGAGGCTAAGCTCTGCCTCCAATTTGCTTTTCACCGAGACTAAGCGCTGTCTCTCAAGCATTATTTACTTCGCTTCTCTTTCGGGCTAAGCTCTGCCCCACAATTCAAAAGACTAAGCTTCGTCTTGTTGACATCATGTTATTGCATCTCATGGGCTGAAATATCGCCAACCTGTCCAAAGGCGTCATAATCTAATGGTACCATCCTCATAGCCGGAAGACACCATGTCATGGCCTGAGGATCTCTCTCAATTTTGCATATCATTATTCAAAGGCGTCATAGTTCAGAGGAATCATCTTCATGGCCCGAGAACATCATTTCATGGCCTGCGAATCTCTCATCAAATAATTTATGGCCCAGGACATCATGGTCTGGGGACGTCATCCCTAACCGTCCAAAGACAACTTTCATAGTCCAGCGGGAACCTGCATCATGTTTAAATTTATGCACAATATACACTTGTGGTATTCTTCTTTGCAGGTAACCGGGCGAGAAACGACTATCCCAGCAGGAGCGGTCCCGCTCCAGTTCTCCCAGCCATATCAAACCTAACCTCTCCAGTAAACCATTCATTCATCCAGCCCTAGATATTGCGTTCGTTCTTGTGATGACTTCATCGGTATACTTCGCCGATGAATCTGGAACTACATACGGCCTGATTCTTGTAAAACCAGGGATATGTAGGCAGCTCAGAAACCAGGGTGCGACCCTAAATCTCTCTAACCGTTTCGCTCGGTCAAAACTGGCCATCATATCTTTATCCGACAACTCTTTCATCCTTTCCGGGTAAATAGGGGTAGCTGTTGATACCCAATTTTTCCCAAAGAATATTTTAAATTGCATATATACCTTCAAAATCATGCATTAGCAGCAATTGGTATTTTTTCATAATTTTCCTATATTTTTATTAATTTATCCAGCATTTTATTTTCAATAAATAATTATAAATTGCATCACAAATGATTTCAAAAGCATTTCTTGATTTTAGTTATTGTTTATGGTCTTATTAAGAACAAATTATTTCATAATTAGCCAAATTGGCACCTTTTGGCTATAATTGCAGTAACTTTGCGATTATAGCCCAATCATATAATTTTGTACCGTTTTTACCAAAATTTAGTCATTTCTATTTTTAAAATATTGAATAATCATTTTTAAATTATTTTCTATGCATGAAATTTATTTTTATGATTATTAGCTATCTTTACAAATTATTTTAAGTAATTTAATTGGGTATTTAAATAATAGCCATATTTTATTTTAATTCTAGCCTAAATTAAACCAGACCCACCTGATTAAAACAACCCAAATACCAGGCCCAATCTATTAATTCCACCCGACCCAATGTCTTGTTTAATCTAGACCGTTAATCAATTTTGATCAACGGACCAGATATCTTCTTACCTTAATTAACCCTAAAAGACTACCCCCCAAACCCTCATTCCCATTCTCTTATTCTCTCTTCTGCTCCGCTGTTACATTCTCTCATCTCTCTCAAGCTCTCTCTGCTAAAACCTAAGCTCTCCTCACCGGTCGTTGGTTCGCCGGTAACAATGGTGACTCCACCACCACCCTTAGCCTCCATGGCTCCCTCACACGCCAGATTCTTGCTACTTTAAGGTCCTCAAGGGACCAGCGGCTGTTCAACTCACACCTATGGCCTGATTCTTTCCGTTCTCAGGCCACCCTTGGCCGTCCGAGTAAGATCCTTCTATATTCGGCTAAAACCTATGGTTTCTAAGCCCGATTCTCTCTATCTCTAGGTTCTCTCTCTGAAACCCTAATTTTATCTCTTCACTTCTTAGATCTGTAACAGATCAAAGAGTCTCCTGAGTTATTTTATTGTTTTCCTTAAAGATCTTTCCGATTTTTCAAAATACCTTTTTGTCTTCGAACTAGGGTTTCTTAAACCCCTTTTAAAATAACTTTTCCTTCTGATTTTCAGTATTATCCTATGATTCTTACTATGTTTCAACTGTTATTTATGTTTTTCCCTTTATTTGATTTATTATGTTGAAAACCCTAATTTTTTGTCTTAATCTTGGGTTCTGAGTCTGTCTTTGATAATATGTTCGTTTAATCTCTGTGTGTGCTTGTTTCTCATGAACGCTCTGAGTTTCTGTGATTTTACCCTATTATGCTCAGTAGGGTTTCTGATTTTTGCTTCTTCCTCTTATATTATGTTTATTCCGTTAATTCCTCTAATCAGTTCTATCTTTTCTAGTTGAATCCCTGATTCTATGTGATTCTTACTTTACTATGTTTCTGATTTTACTTCTTCTTGCCTATTATGTGTTTATTCCGTTTGTTCATAGAGATTTGTGTTAATTCCCCCCTTAATCAGTACTACTCCTATTCGAATCCTAATTTCCTGTAATTGATGCCTTTCACTAATCTCTTATGATGATTTCCTTGCTGATTTTCCGACCTTAGTTTATTTCTTGCCTTATTTTATGGTCGACTATGCTGTCAAACTGATTCTTATGACATTTCCTTAATTAGAATATTATGTACCTAGCCTTAATTGCTTGCTTTCTACTCGTACTATGCTGAAATTATTTCTTTATGTGCTATATTCCAGTCACATATGGTATCTTTCCTTATTTGCCACATGTATTCTACCGTTTGAAGTTAACTCCCTTAATTAAGGGGGTACTTATATGATTTCATACTAATTGATACCCAGTTCCATAATTACTGCATGATTTTGATTCTTACCTTATTATTCTACCTAGTTTCAAACCATATATATACATGCTCTCTCATTAATACGGACACGAACACATTGGTTCAAAAAGTATCTCTCACACTCAAAGCTTTCTGCTCTCGTTCTTTGTTACTTACTACTGCTCTGAGTTAGCTGACTGCAAGTCAAGGCTAATTATTGTGCTCTCCTATTCTTCAGTTTTGTGTTTTCTATCTTCTTTACTGGTATGTTCTGATTTCAATTCAAGTCCCAAAACTAATATGTTTCTTTTACTGCTTCAGTTTATCCTGTTTCTAGTTTGTTTCTATCTATGTTTTTGCTGTGCAACCTGTAGTTGACATGTTTACATGTTTTCCATCTAGCATGTTATGTTATGTATTACTGCCCTTAGGATCAGCATGAATATGTTACCCCTTTTGTAGTATGTCTTAATGTGACTCTATTCAATTCTGTGTTTATCTGATTTCCAGTATAAACCTTTCTTTGGCAAAATAATTTGTACCCTAAGTTGCTTGATTCTTTCTTGATTCTGGAGTTCATGCTATTCCCTGCAAGAACTGCTATGCTTGTACATTATGTGCTCTATGTGTCCGCAGTTCCCATCACCCCTGTGTGAAGTTTTGTTCTATGTGTGATGCTGAACTTGCTTTGGTTCTGTGTGTGATCTGTGTTTGTTAATTTCCCTACTCTCCTCAAAATCTGTTTTACTAAAGAAATCTCTCTTATTTTATAAAAACTATTTCTACTGAGTCTCTTTCAATAACTGTTTTCCTATCAAACCCTTTCAAAACTATGTCAAGCACTCTCACTCTACTCATAGGTATTTAAGTTCTGCCCCTCCAGTGTGTGACTGCTTTGGGATCCCTGTGAGATCCCTCTGAACTCTGATGCACTGGGGCTGGCACTTTCACACTGCACTTACTCAGTTATGGTTGTGAAATCTGGGTGTGAGCACTGCCCGGGATCCTTGAGGTCGTTAGGGAACTCTGACACACCCGGACAGGAAAAGGTTATGAAAACTTTGGAAATTGAGGCTGTGGGCAGTTTGGTATATCTGGGCCTGTTTCAGGCTCCCTATAGTGTAACCTCTTCTTTTCTTTGTCTACTTATGTAATTCATTTCGATATTGTTTTGTAATAATTATTGTAAACGAATATTGGGGTTTTGCTAGTGAAAAGGGGAGGGTAGTTATATATGTTATCAATATCAATGGGTAGAAATCATGCCTTAGGTTTACATTTCCTATATGTGCATTAGAATCCATGTTTAGGACCAATACATTCAAAGAATGTCATTAGATATCATGTTCTTAGGTTTCCGTATACTGTTCCAGCATCTCATTTGACCCTATTTATCACTTAGAAATCCTGCTTCTAGGCTAAATAACAACATTAACATAAAAAATGTTGCTCCTGCACATCCTGAAATTATGTTGTACCTTTCTGTGCATTTAGAAATCATGCTTTAGGAATTCTGCATATCTTGAAATCATTCTGCATTTTGTGCATACTAGATACCATGCCTTAGGATTTCGTTTGTATTTGCTAAGCCACGCCTAGTTAAACTACTGATGCATGAAAAAAGGGACATAAGACAGTCTCACATTTGATCATCCTGATTTAAATAAACTGGTAATAATCCTTGTATTTTGCAACACTTAGAACATCATGCTTTAGGCATAATAAAATCTAAAGTTTTTTTTTACAATTCTGGTAACTATTGTGCATTAACCCCCATGCCTAGGCAAGCCTTAGGTAATCAACCTTTATAAATCTGGAAAATTGTTTCTTTTGTGTTTACTGCTTAATGGTTAACATGCTTAAAATCAGTAGGCAAACTGATTAGGGCCCCTGCTTCTGGGTTTATAAAATAAAACTGCATATCTTCTATGTTTTGATATTCACTTAGACATCATGCTTTAGGATTCTGTCTAATAAAAATACCTCTTGTTTGTGTTTGAGATGTGTTGATTATGTGCATTATCTGTGGAGGTAAATTTGAGCCTCTAAATTGATCTTTCCTGCCTTTATTTGCTAAAGTCCTATTTGTTCTTGCCAGTCGCCTAGTATTTTCTCCTTTTAAACCTTAGGGGTCTGTCTAGAACTGCCTATAGGTAGAGGTCCTAATTTCCTCCAGGACCATTAAGAAGGGACGAGTAACAACACGCATAGAGGTCGTTAAACAACACTCGCTTAAATAACCGCTAAGGGGTGGGAAATGGTAGATATGGATATGATGAACAGTGCGCTAATGTCATGTGTATCCCCTTTCTAGGGAGTGATTACCGGGCATTGCATTGATGTGATACTATAGGATAAACAACCTAGGACTCCCCTATCCCTTACACATGTGTGCTTAGACTGTAAATCTTTCAAAACCTTATATATGTGCTTAGACTTTAAATCTTCTAAAACTTTAGTTCACATGTGTGCTTAGACTGCGAATCTTTTCAAAACCTTTATTTGCTTAAGCTTATTTGCTACTTGTTTAAATCCACAAAGCTTGTTCGGTCATGAACCACAGTTGTGGACTTTGAGGGGTGCCTAACACCTTCCCCTTGAAGTAATTTCAAGCCCTTACCCAATCTCTGGTTATTCAAATCTGTGTTATAATGACCCTTAGTAGGTGCCCTAACGCACCTTAATTCGTTAGGTGGCGACTCTTCAATTCCTTACATACCCCTTTTTCCCAAAAGGAAACGAGTTGTCCCAATAATGTCAAAAATCCTGACCGGTCCAAAAGGAGAGGGAAAAAGGGGGTGTGGAAACTGATGGATTTAGACCATAGAACCTTGTAGGCGTTGAGGCAGTTGAATCTCGATATTGAAGCTACGGGAACAAGTAGACTCACGGAGTTGCACGAACTTGATGAGTTTCGATATCACGCTTTTGATAGCACAAGATTATACAAGGAGAGAATGAAGATGATACATGATAAAAATATTAATGAACGGAGCTTTAAACCCGGAGATACGGTATTGCTATTCAATTCAAGACTTAGGTTATTTTCGGGAAAAATAAAGTCAAGATGGTCAGGTCTATTTCATGTAGTTGAAATTCGTCCCACTGGTGTCGCAGAGATTGCGGCGGAAAATGACTCTCGCAAGTTCAGAGTTAATGGATACAGATTAAAACATTATGTAAGCATGGATGAAGCAAAGGTAGTGTCAATGATTCATTTTATCGAGCCTCTGATGTTGAGCGTACCTTAAATGAGCTTACATGCGTCGTGTCGCGATGTTAAATCAGGCGTTTCATGGGAGGCAACCCATTGAACTGTTGTATTCGTCGTGCCATGACGTTAACTAAGGCGCTTGTTGGGAGACAACCCAATTCGTATTTGATTTTTAGTATAGTTAGAATTTTTATTTTTGTTTTTAGGTACTAGCAAGTTTGCAGGTGAGTTTGAGCGAGTCGAGTAGGGTTAAAGCGTCACGCGAAGCCAGGATAAAGCCAAGGTCAGTCAGGCCTTAGGCTGGCGACGCCTGGCCAATGCTAGGTAAGTGTTTTGTACCCTATTTAAGTTCCTCCTTATTTTAGTCAAAATTAACCTCACATACACGCCTTCACACACCGAACACACTACAAAGCAAACCTTAACCTCACTTAAACCAACACATAACAAGATCTACAAGAAAATTCACAAGAATACCAACACATTGCACAAATTGCTTTCTCACCCGCACACCATCACCAACACATTACCATCCACATAGAAGTAAATATTAGTCTTGATAGACTTTCACACTCATCCAAAATTCTCAGGCAACCTACTCCTCACAAAGCTTCAAAGGTATGATTCCATCTCTTTCCGTTGTAATTTCGAGTTGGGTACAGGTATTGAGTTAGTGGTTCTTCTTCATTGTTGGTATTTGTTCTTCATTATGAGTGGTTGTTCATCATTGTAGTATTGAGTTTGTGCGCCCCAATCCCATGAAACCCATAGGAATGATGCTACGATTGTGAAAATATATGGTATACGGAACCCCTAAGACGATTTGGGAGGATGACGCAATCCCTCATTTCCATCAGAACTACCATGGCAATAGTGTTTGTTAAGTGTTTGATGTAATGCCTCAATGGAATTCCTCGTCCCCTTTGGAGCCCGAGTCTCCGGGATTAATAAACTAGTGTTATGTAGTCATGCAACACATTAAAATCTTAAGTGTGGGGTGGCTCACGGGTATCCCATGTGTTGTGTTTTGATTCTAATGTTAAGAAAATACAATATAAAGTCTGAGTAACCTCGGAAAGTTAGGGAGGATTATGTGTGTAGGGTGTAATGTAGCGTTATCTGACTACTGCTTATTTGTGTATGAACGAAGATGCCTCCAAGAAAAGACACAGGCAAGGAAAGTCCACTTCAACTGACCAAGCTAAAGCAAAGGTGACCTCCGCACCTCCTCCAAAGAAAAGAAAATGGGGAGAAGCTACCTCTAGTCTGAGTGGCGCACAAGTTGTGGCAGTTGTGGCTATCATGCGTCCACAACCCCAAGGCCAACGGGAGTTTGTCATAAATAACATACCTCCGCAATGAGGGATAGGTATAGGCGTTGTAAGCCTAAACATGTCCATCCGGAAGTAGCTATATAGGAACGCAGCGTGAAAGCGAAGTATCCGGAGATTTGGAAAGGCATCCAGGATTTGCGGTTAAGCTATGTTTTTAAGAACACAAGGGTAGGGCTGTTCATTTGGATCAAATATCCGAAATCTGAACCGATCCATTCAATTTCGTATTTCGGATTGGATCGGATCGGATTTCAGATTGTGTTTATTAAAATTTCAGATTTCGGATCGGATTTGGATTAGTATATTTTAATCCGATCCGATCCAAAATCCAAAATTATTAGGCAATGTATAAATACTACACTTTAATTTCGGATAGTCAGTACTTTCTTTACATCTTCCTCCAAGTTATTACCTTTACAATTACTATATTTAGCTATATTGGCTCCATAGTACTCTCATAATTGTATAAACATGAATTTTTCTTAATGCATTGCCTCTTTTACAAAGAAAAAATATATATTAGTTTTCAACTTTGAGGCATAATAATACGATCCGAAATCCAATCCAATCCAAACTTTAAAATCCGAATCCGATCCGATATAATTCGGATCGGATTCGGATTGCATTTTTCGAAATCCTAATCCGAAATGTGCTAAATTCGATCCGATCCGTGCACATCCCTACACAAGGGACATCAATCTCAACGTAGTCAGGGAATTCTATGCAGGGTTTGACCCACAAGACACTGAGGAGCTGGTGCCAATCCGTGGACGCTTGATAGATTTTTCAGCCAATGCTATATGCGAATTTTTAGGTGCGCCAAATGTTCCTGTGGATCCATTGGACCAATTTATTCGCCTACCTACATATAGAGAGCTGAGACACACGCTCTGTGGGGTATACTCTACTGGTGCATGGGTTCGGGATAAGGTAACAAACTGACACAAGAGGTTCCCTAAGAAGAAGATGAAGGCGGAGGCTCAGGTGTGTCTTAAGTTGACAAATGCACGGCTTCTACCATGAAATCATGACACGCTTATAATCTGTGAGAGGACATGTGTGCTATATCTCCTTAGGATAAGGAAGAGGGTATATGTGGGTCACCAGATCCGCTACCAGATGGCATCAGTGAGAACGAGTAAAAAAATTGATCGAATGCCATTTCCTAATTTCCTGACTCGGTTCCTACAACATGAGGGGGTTGAGGAAGAGCCTTAGTTTTACCACACTATCGATCAGCTCATCTGACAAACAGACATCACTAAACTCCGGCTGAAAGATGAGGCTGGTACGCCTTCATTGACAGGTGCTGAGTGCAATGAGCGTCATAATAGTTTCATGGACCATCTTTATGGGATGGTGGATCTGCAAATGCGGATAGGGGTCGCCCGACTACATATTAGGAGAGGACTGAATTGGAGCAGCGATACCCGCTCAATGCTCATGCTCAGTAGTTGGTTGGTGTAGGAGAGGGATACAAACTCCCCGCTGATGAGGATGTCAACACACCGGAGTAGTCTAAGGCTGATCTAATGCAATCAGATGGTGAGGGAGATGGTGCTGATGAGAAGGACGAACATGATGAGGAGTGGAGAGCGTCAGAGAATGACGACGCTGCTTGATCAGGGAGTTTTCTTGCACCCTACTCTTTGTATTTCTTGTTTTGTCTAATTGCATGCACTGAGGACAATGCATGATTTAAGTGTGGGGTGGGAACTTGTAGATATTAGAATTCGTTTTTATTTTATTATTGTTGTTTTCCTTGTTAGTGTTTAAAGGAAGAAATTATTAAAAAACATAAATATGTTGGACTTCTCCCGACAATGGATTTCCTAGACAGTTTTCTTGAGGGAAGTAAGTCTAAAGAAAATACCAAAAATATTTTTTTTTAGGTAGTGTAGTAATTCCCCCTTGGTTTTTCTTTGGGCCGCAGTTCTTTTCCAAGAATTTTTAGTTGAATCGAGTGGAGGTAGTTTTAATTTTTCGGAATAGGAATCCACGATGGCTATGCATTTAATCGCAGAAATATCTCTGAGCTTTGTGATGCCTTGAAAATAGTCAAAACACTGGTTATGATGCTTAGGTTCAATTTTCGACTCTAGGATAAATACCTTAAATCGTAAATTCTTAAATTTGCTTAACTGCTTTGACTGGAGTGTCGTGATAAAACCAATCATGAATGAGTTTTTGCTATGTCTATTGAGGTTTGTATGTATTCTGTGCATTGCATTTGATGTCTAGAACTTTCCCAGTGTGTGTGCAAAGAGAAATAGTAGTCTTGTTCAGTCTGAGAAGTGATATAGGCATTTATTTGTTAAGCCATATATATATGTAGAATATTCACCTAAATTTATGTATCATAGTTAACCCCTTTTAGTCTATAATCCTGTTTCTTTGGTAACCACATTACAAGTTGTACACCGTTGTTCGCATCGACCATATATTTGAACCTTGTCACCTCTCATGAGCACTTGAATTATGATGAATTATGGAAAAGTTAAAGTGTGCGGTGGTGGGTTGGCTTTTGAGTGGAACAATGAAATGAGAAGAAAGGTGCATCGTATGAAGAAAAAAAAGTGTCAACAAAAAGCCATTTGGATAGGAAAAAAGGGAAAAAGAGAAAATAAAGAAAAAAAAAAAAAAAAAAATATATATATATATATATATATAGTAGCTGTAGTGTATGAAAAAAAAATTCTGATGGTGGTGGCTCTTGATGTGGTGCTTAATGAAGCAGGGGGAAAATATAGCAAAGTTAAGGTGGAATTTTGGTTTGACATAAGTATGGGCTTAAAGGTTGAAGTGTTTGTATTAAAGTGCTTAAGGGAGGTGTAGTCACTTATATCCAAATGTATTCTACCCGACCCGCAACCTATATTACGACCAATGAAAGTCCTATTTGATCTTAGAGTGAATGAATTCAATTAGTGGAGTATTACACTAAAGGCAGCTTATGGTACGTCATTTGGGGCATATGAATGTTATTTCTGAGAGCGAGTGAATTTTTTCTATCTTGAGTTCCTACGTTATTAAAATGCATGGTGTGTGAAACTAAGCTCTTTGATTTGGTGAGGGCACATGATTCATAAAGGAAAGGTAATGTTATTGACCTCCATGTTAGAGTAAATAAGTGAATTGTGAATAAAGCATGGTATTTGTGAGTCGATTAATGAGGCGAGGATGTCACACCTTTGTTCTTAAACTATTTTAAAGATTCTTGGTATAATGAGTTAAGGGAATTTCTTAATAGGTTGTGTCCATGAATTTAGTTTGATTGCTCGAGAATGAGCAAATGTTTAAGTGGGGTATTGATGTGTGCATATGATTAATGGTTTAGCACATTATGTGCCTTGTATTTTACAAGCTTTAATGATAAATTACACTTTGTTTGAGTGTAATGAAGCCTATTTTATGTGTCGGTGAATTGGAGATGAAAGTAGAGCTAAAGGGATAATTAAACATCGAAAGTGCGCTCGACAACGGTGAAAAGGAGAGGCCAGGCAAAAGCCAACTCGACCACGCTTTAGCCTGGCGAGGCCAGCCAAAGGCCATGCTGAGTCTGGCGTTAGCCTGGCGAAGCCAGGACTAAGGCAAGGTCCAGTCCGAGTTGTGAAGTCTTAAATTGTTTCCCGGCTTGACTAGGAGTTGACCTACACGTTTAGGGCTTGTCCCAAACATATAAATAGACCCAAAAATGCCACTTTGAAGGACTTTTTCAACCCGAGGCAAGAATAGCTCGTGGAACACTACTTGGGAGTTATAATTAGCGATTTCTACATCCCTTTATCTCTACTATGTAATTTAGTTATGCAAATTACTTTTGATATTGTTACTATGAGTATGAGTAGCTAAACTTATAATCTAGGGTTTTGATGGAACCTGTTGAAGGATGATTTTCTAGTTACATTAATTGCCATAGTATTCTCTATATTTGTTCAACTATTATGCTTATTGTTGTTGATTGAAGGGCCCTCAATTAACTATTCCTATTTAGTATGCATTACCCGGGAGAGAGTGCATATTTAGGTAGTTGTTGAACAACATCACTCCTAACGTATATGAGGGATCAATATGAAGGGTTTAAAGGTGGGATTGGGGATAACGAAACCTTGGGTGTGATCTAAGTGAGTTGTACTTAAGGCTAGCTAGCGTAATTCGGGAGAATATGTCTAGTATATTGTTGTAATTATTTGGGAGAGGGCTACGACAGTCAGACTGCTCATGACTGATAGAGAAGACTTAGGCAAATTTATAGCAAACGAAGCGGAAAGGATTCCGACTAAAGGGGAAATCACCTTAGATCATTCCAATTCTTGTCTACAACTCTTTCATAGTTAGTTCTTAATTATTGCATTTTCATTACGTAATACTTCGTTAGTAAACATCCAATCTATTACTTAAATATTTCTGAAGATTGAATACGTGAATTTGTGTGAGTCCAATAGTTGTGATTTATAGTTAATTCCCTGTGGGATTCGACTCCGGACTTGTTAACCGGAATATATTTGCAGCGACCACTTTGTCCTTTTTATAAGGCATAGTTGGGCGTGATCAATATGATAGATATTCCGCCGGAGATAACCATTCACAAACTAAGCCTGGACCCGAAGTTTCATCTGATTAAATAGAAGAGGAGACCTCAGTCCGAGATCAAACATGCTTTAATCAAGGATGAGGAATCTAAACTTCTTAAAATAGGGTCTATTTGGGAGGTAAAATACCCGGATTGGTTAGAAAACTTAGTGGTAGTCCCTAAAAAAGGGAATAAACTAAGAATGTGTGTAGACTACAAAGATTTGAATAAGGCATGCCCCAAAGACTCTTTTCCTTTGCCCAACATTGAATGTATGATCAATGCTATGGCCGACCACGAGATCCTCAATTTTCTCGACGCCTATTCCGGGTACAACCAAATACGGATGGACCTGGGTGATCAAGAAAAAACATCCTTCATCACTAAATACGGCACATACTGTTATAACGTAATGTTGTTTGGATTAAAAAATACCGGTTCTACTTACCAACGCCTATCAAATCGGATGTTCGAAGAACAAATAGGAAAATCAATGGAAGTTTACATGATGGCATGTTAGTTAAGTCCATGCGAGCAGAGGACCATTTAAAACATTTGCAGGAAACCTCCAGCATACTCAAGCAGTACAATATGATGTTGTACCCAGAAAAATGTGTGTTTGGAGTTTGGTCGAGTAAGTTCCTCAGATTCATGTAATCCAATCAGGTAATCAAGATCAATCCTGATAAGATCAAATCCATCGAATATATCACGATCGTGGACAATCTAAAGGTCGTGCAAAGGTTAACCAGGTGAATATCCGGCCTGGGGCGATTTATTTCAAGGTCATCCGACAAGAGCCACCAATTCTTCGCATTGTTGAAGAAGAAGAAGAACAACTTTTCATGGACCCCAGAATGCCAATGAGCTTTGGAGGAACTCAAGAGGTATGTATCGAGCCCGACCCTAATTCACACACCAAAGACAGACGAACAATTGTACTTGTACTTTGCGAACTCGGAGATAGCGGTAAGTGGAGTCCTAGTTCGGGAAGAGAAAGGTAAGCAATTTCCAATTTACTATGTAGTAGGACCTTAGGTGGGGCCAACTGAGTACCCTCGCTTGGAAAAATTGGCGCTCTCTTTGCTAAGGGCCTCTAGGAAGCTAAAATAGTACTTCCAATGTCACCCCATATGTGTCGTAACTACTTATGCGTTGAGGAACGTTATGCATAAGCCCAAACCCTCAGGCCGATTGACCAAATGGGCCATAGAAATAAGTGGGTACGATATTGAGTATCGACCTCAGACTGCCACTAAGTCTCAAATTTTGGTAGACTTTATGGCCAACTTTACACCGGCCCTAATAACTGAGGTCGAAAGAGAGTCATTAGTTAACTCAGGAACTTCCTCGGGAATTTGGACCCTCTTCACGCACGGTGCCTCAAACGCAAAAGGGTATGGACTTGGCATCGTACTAAAGCCACTAACAGGTAATATAATTAGACAATCTATTAAGACTGTGAAATTGACTAACAAAGAGGCCGAATATGAGGCCATGATTGCAGGCCTTGAACTAGACAAAAGCTTGGGCGTAGAGGTGATCGAAGCCAAGTGCGACTTCCTCCTTGTGATAAACCAAGTCAATGGAACATTCGAGGTCAGAGAAGAACGAATGCAGAGATACTTGGACAAATTATAGGTGACATTACATCGGTTCAAAGAATGGACTTTGCAACACGTACCTCAGGATCAAAACAGTAAGGTTGATGCCCTCACTAGCTTGGGGTCGTCGGTCAAAGACGAAAATTTCAAATCGGGAGAAGTCATACAACTTATGAGATCGGTGGTGGAAGAAGGCCACACCGAGATCAACTCGACAAGCCTAACTTGGGACTGAAGAAAAAAATATGAGGAATATCTCAGGTCCGATAAACTGCCCTCGGATCCAAAAGAGTCGAGGGCCCTGCGTACAAAGGCAGACGGATTTGGCCTGTCCAAAGACGAAACCATATTCAAAAGAACATTTGATGGCCCCCTTGCAATATGTCTAGGGCTGGGGGATACTGAGTACGTTTTGAGAGAAATCCACGAAGGTACCTTTGGAAATCATTCGGGCGCTGAATCGCTGGTTCAAAAAATTATCAGAGCCGGTTATTACTGGATTGACATGGAAAAAGACGCAAAGGAGTTCTTTTGAAAATGTAATGAATGTCAAAGACATGCTCCGATGATCCATCAACCCGAGGAGCTTCTGCATTCGATTTTATCACCATGGCAGTTCATGAAGTGGGGAATGGACATCATTGGCCCCCTTCCGTGGGCACCCAGTAAGGCTTAATTTATATTGTTTATGACTGACTACTTTTCTAAGTGGGTGGAAGCCCAGGCATACGACAAGTTCAGGAGGTCATCAATTTCATTTGGGACCATAACATATGCCGATTCAGAATGCCTGCCAAGATTGTATGCGATAATGGGAAACAATTCATCAAAAGCAAAGTAACCAAGTTCCTTGAAGACCACATATCCTTGAAACCACATATAAATTCAATTTTTATCCAATTTTGAGGGTAACCAGTTTCTCTACTACATCCTTCTTTTGAGGTGGAGGCCCCCTGTCTTTTTAACGAAGTTCAGCAGGCGTTAAATCGTGCTAACTTAGAATTGAAGGCCGGCAACGAACTAGTGAAGATGATCATAACAACATTCAAGGCCTCTCTTAGATCAACCCCAAACACTGGGGGGAATTACCCTTTGATATCGACTTTAGCATGGAAAGAGACTTCAGGATTGAAGAGTCTCGATTAATAGGATTCAATGTAAGGGCCAAACGGTCAAATGAACCGTGTCCACATAGACTGTTCGAACCCTAACACAAAGCATGTACACATACGTTACTATTATACATAAGAATAAAGATAAGTCTCTTCCTTGCAAACATCTTGTATTTTAAAAAATTTCCTTTACATTTCTTAAGGAATTCCCTACTTCTGATACCCTAAAGGAAATGAGCCCAAGGGCTGCCTTAACCTGAGTTTGAATAATCACTCTCTCACTCGGGGACTGCCATCCGAAAACAAACTCGTACCGTCCAAGCTATTAGACCTCGGGGGTATAAGACCTATTAGGCAACCCCAAAATTTTATAGGCTAAGGCCACTCCCACTAGTGGATTGCCATCTTAGGAAAACCCAGATAACTCGGGATAATGATATTAACACGGGAAAACACCCGAACTATAAAGGCTACGGCCATATAAACACGGCTCGGAGCCTTCCAAAACTCGTAACAAAAATAACAAGGCCTTAAAATTTATTAACCGGCTCCACAAGCTACCCTCGACAGACTATGACTTAAAAAAGTCTAAGTATTTTGGGGAAAGAAAACTTTCGATCACAACGAAACCCCACGATGCCTTTAAACGTAATAGTTGAAGGCAAGGTTTCTTTGAGTCTTCAAACAAAAAACAATTGTTTCATGCCAAGGCATTCAAATCTTTGCAAATAAAAAATAAGGCAAAGAGAAAATTTGAAAGCTGTTGAAGGGAAAAGGCCTTATATTCATAATCAAAATTTCTTTTTACAAGGGCCGATTGGCCCCGATACAAAATTTTACAACGACCAAAACAGACTCAAAAAACAAAAGAAAAAAAAATATTTATAAAGATCCTAAGTGGCCTAGTCTTTGTGGGGGGTGGGGGGGGGGCGTCATCACCTTTGGGGTTTCGCTACCTTCGGACCCACCCGAATCTTCAGACCCCTTGAAATCATCCTCCTCGGGATAAGCCAGCTTCCTGGCCTTGGCTTCAGATACCTTAGCATTCTCGATTTCAGCCAGTAGGTCAAAATCTCGAGCTCGAACTCCGTCGAGGTCCTCCCTTCGGGTTTGCCACTTCATATGCTCCACAAAGTTTCTCACTTGTTCTTGAGCCGCCTCGGCATCGGCCTTATGCTGAGCCACCCTCTCATCAGCCTCGGCCTTAACCACAACAATCTCCGACTTGGCCACCTCAAGTTCCTTGGCCAGATTTTCTTGGCCGGAGACTGCCGAGCTCAGTTAAGACTGGAGTTCTTCGATCTTTTTGGCCTATACTAAGGCCTTTTCTTTTGCAGCCCAGATCTGGACTCAGTCGAAGCCAATTGTTCACGGGCAGTCTCCTTTTTTCAAGGCCAGGCGGTCCATGTTTTTCTTCCATTCTTTGGCCTCAGCTTTCACCGTGTCCACCTCCGGTTGGAGCTGCTCGATCTGGCCAAGTTTCTTTTAAACCTGCGGGTTCGGGTCATTAGCTATTGTGTCTGAATCATCGTCACTAACTTCAAATACTCGTCTTACCTACTTGACTAGGTCGGCATGCTCCTTCCGAGCCACTTCTAACTCGGCCTAGAGCTTCTCGCTGAGGATCTTGTAAGAATCCCTCTTCTCAGTAAGTTCCCGAGTCTCGGCCTCGTGTTGGTTTAAATCCTCCCGATATCGGAGAAAAGTTTCGTGATGAAGCATCTATGCTTGCAAACACAGACAAGAATGTTGCGATTGTTTGCAACTTAATCTAAGTACATAATAAAAAACCATGTTACCCGATTCAACGCATGTTGAGCTTCGTTGAAAAGACAGGGGGCCTCCACCTCGTCCCTTTTTGCTTGATCCTCTTTGTTCACCAGGCAACGAAGATAACTGGCAACCCCCACGGGGGCGGAGAAAACCCAAGAATCCTCCGAAGTAGATATGATAATTGACCGCTTCCGGTCAGGATCTGCGCTCGGGGCTGGGAACCGGCCAACTAATCTCAGACTCGAAGAAGATCCATTGGCTCCCGAAGACAGCATCTTCTTTGGTACCGGTAAGTCACCTAACCTGGTGATAAGCTCTGAGGTGGTAGAATCTAAGCCATCGAAGAAATTGTTTAAGGAATTTGCCGCCTCTTGAGGCCCCTCATTTGGGCGTCCTTTCAGCCTTTGGGCCTCGTTTATCATAGAGTTGGTGAATGATGGTGATCCGTAAAGACCTATCACCCCGAGTGCATCCTTCGGGGCATTTCCCTCAGCCCGAGGAGTACCGACCGTGGTCTCCTTGCTGACCTCCACATCTCGGGGTAAAATGGCCTCGTCCTTCCCTAGTTTGAAGGCCTCGGCTACCCTGGTTTGAGGCAGCTCGGTACTGCTTCTCACGCGGGTCTTCAGCTCGGAGGCTTCTTCTTCTTCTTCGGACTCGTCCCTCACTCGACTGAGCGAATCCAATACGACCTCCCAGGCGCTGGCACTTTCCTTTGATTTGCGCACCAACCTCCTTTTTTGTTTTTTTCTCCAAGTTCGGAGAACTTGGAACCTTTTTTCTCTTCTTCTCTTTATCCTGCCTCGGAATAGATGTTTCGGGGAGGATTTCTCCATCACCGGACGGGGGCCTCATTTCGACATCTTTGGGAAGAGCTACAAAGGAAGAAAAAGTGAGAACCGATGCAGCTAAGAAAACTAAGGGGTCTTTTGGTAGGGTGCATAAGAATAATGCTTAATAAGGTGTATTAATAGTGTAAGTATTAGTTATGTTTGCATTAGTTATGCTGACATACTTTTTACCCATTGTTTGGTTCGATGTATTAAAGTATTACACAATTTCTAAAAGAATTATTTATTTACAAAAATATCCTCAAAACCAGTCCATATTTATTTACTAGAGATATATTTTTATTTCTCACTATTTGGATTATTTAAACTTGCATTAATATACTAGCATATTTTAATCAAGCATAAATTTTAAAGGACGGTTTTGACTTTAACTAAACTAATGCATGCATTAAAACGCATTGCATTCCTAATACCATGGTTTTCTATTCATTAGTTATGCAAAGGATAATACCAAATATGGTGTATAACTAATGCTTACATAACTAATGCATAGGTTCAAAAATGTATTATTAATACACAAAGCTAACGCATGCATTATTTTATCTAATGCATCATACCAAACGACCCCTAAGTGTTAATTCACTCAGTAGATAAATCTCACCATGAGTACGGGTCTCTCACCGGCCTTTGAAAGTTTGCGCCATGCGTGCTCGGAATAGGGGTTCTGCGACACGATGCCCTCGACCCACTCCTTGAGTCGAGGAACCACATCCGGCATCCGAGCAACAGCTGCACCACAAGAAATTGATAAAGAGGAAGGAAAAGGAAAAATGATAAACAAAATATTAAAGGCAAGGTTATACTTACGTTTCATGTTCCATTTCTTAGGAAATGGCATGTCCTCGGCCAAAATTAAATCCGAGGTATTCACTCTAACAAAATCGGCTCAACAAACCTCGGTCCCAATCCTCATCGATGCTCGAGAATGGGGCCTTACTGGCCCTACGGGAAACTTTTATTAATCCCCCTCGATAGATTCGGGGACTGTATAGACGCATGAGGTGATCTATGGTGAAGTAACACCCCTCGATCTTGTTTACAAAGAAGCGGAGAAGAATGACTATCCTCCAGAAAAAGGGGTGAATTTGGCCAATGGTCGCCTTGTACCTCTTACAGAAGGAGATGATGACCGGGTCCAAGTGTCCCAACGTGAAGGGATAAGTGTAAACACTCAAGAAATCCTCCATGTGGGTAGTGATCTCTTCCTCGGGCGCAGGCACCACCACGTGCTTGTCAACCCGTTGCAATCCTCCTTGACCTTGGAGAGGAAGTTGTCGGTGACCGAACATATATATCTCGATACTGGATCGCACCGAACCAGGACCGATGAAGTTTTCTCGACCTTAAAATCAGCACTACTCGGGCACCCCGCAGGAACGAACACCTTCAAGGGGGGCTCCGGTGTCGTTTCCTCAATAGCAGCAGATGAAACATTTTCCTCTTCAGCCGATCGCGAGGTAGAGGGAGTTTCTTTTTGGGGAACAGACTTGGAAGTCTTCTCCATTTTTTGATGAAGATGAAGAAGAAGGATTTAAAGGGGTACGCTTGAATAGTTGAGATAAATAGGGAATCCTTACAAAGCTCTCAAGAAATTAGGGTAAGCACTAGACAATGCAAAGGTTTTTTAGGAACAAAAGTAGGAAAAGATTGGATGTAAAGTTTGAATATATGAAGGAGAAAGTATTTATAGTTTACAAATGATGGTTCAAAACTTATAGTGGCCGACCAGCAACTGACGAACATTTAATGCCATTAAGATGTGACTGACGAGACGTTTCGCTCATTATGTCGTTTATGGCGCAAAGTATCGAGACAAAGATCGAGGGATCATATCATTTCTCGTCGTTTACTCTCTGAAAAACGAGGAGACTACCTGTATACACTCATCTATTGCATGACAGATCGGGGATGAAAAATAATGGATTGAAGATCGACCCTGGGTTCCATCTAACCTAGGCACGAGGTTAGAACATATGTCTTCAAGATTATCGAGTCTATGACCCCGGAACTGACCCCGACTCTGAATTAGCTCGAGAAAACATTATCGAACCAAAATGACGGAAGACCGAAATATCCATAGCCGGTCGGATATCACGGTCGATTAATTAGCAAATCATTAGATTTTTTACCTTATATAGAATTGTACCTAAAGTATGACTCATCTACTATATAAAAGAGGTTTGATTATTTGTAAAGCACATTGTAACACACATCCCAAGCAATATACTGTTATTTCTAGTTATTATTCATCACTCTGTTTCGGCACCGGTTACAACATTTTTGACTCGATGGTGATCAACCTTCAAGGCCAAGATCGTTCAACTTGTGTGGTTTGTATTTACTTTTTTATCATTAATTTTAATCTGAATCTGATTTCTCATTTTATATTAAATTAGACCACATATCTTTAGAACCGCGTATAAATTTAATTATTATCTAATTTTGAGAGTAAATAACTTCTTTTGTTCGTAAGATTCCAAATATGGTAATCCCTCTTCCACTTTCCCTTCCACTTCTCCTAGAGATCTGCGAAGTTCACTTTCTTAAGTCAAATGTCAACTGACAATTAATCATCTCATAATTCAAAGATCCACTGAATTCATTGGCTGCCATTCCTTGGACATAAAAAGTTGAGACAAATTATATAAGTAACTCTTCGTTGTTTCTCTTTCCTCTTAAAGAGAGGCGTTTACCTACAAAGTCTACAGTTGCGGACTAATTAAAGTCAATGGACATACTTTGACTCAAGGGTGGTTCCATGTTTGATCCGCAAATCTCTTGCCTTTTACTGCAGAGTTTGATTTGCTATGGAAGTTTCTTTTTCCTTCTCACTGTCTTTCTCTTTTATTTGAGTTTAAGTTGTATAAAACAATTAAATAATAGGTCACTTATATGAAACTCCCTCCGCCTATTATGTAATCAAGAAAGAATTCAATTTGTTTTTATAAAATAACCCCTATGTACCTATCCCTAAAAAGTTTTCTTAGTCCTCATATTAAATGTTTAATTAGGGGTAGTTTAGTCATAGTAGGTATTTTTGTATAGAATTTAATATTTTTTTAATGGGTATGCTAAAAGCAAATTGGTCACTTATTGTGAACCGGAGGGAGTAGTAACATGTGCGTAAATCTTTATGATAAAGAAGATTTACTGGTAATGTGATAAAAATGGTACTCCACTTAACCTAATAATTTTGTATCCTACACTCCTACAGAAGGCATAACAACAACATACCCAGTAAAATCTTACTAGTGGGGTCTGGTCCTACAAAGGCACAGTGAACTCATTATAAATTGCAGAATCAAATGCCACTCAGTCGTATCCCACCATCATTTCCTATCACCTAGCATTCCCAGTTCCCTAATGGAGCTTCAAACTAGTCTTGTTCGTTTAAGCTCTCTCTTCTTTCTGTCATTCCATGCTATTCTCTTCATGTTTCTATACTTAACTTTTCCACAGTATGCATCAGCAGGCATAGTTGGGAATCAGTCAGACAAACTTGCATTGCTTGAATTTAAGTCCAAAATAATTGAAGATCCTCAAGGACTCGTGGATTCTTGGAATGCCACTCTCAATGTCTGTAAGTGGCCTGGTGTTACATGTGGCCATAAACATCAAAGGGTCATTTCTTTAAATCTCAATGGCCATAGATTGGCTGGCAGTATATCACCTAGCATTGGCAATCTTTCATTTCTCCGAATTCTTGATATCTCAGACAACTCCTTACATGGTGTAATCCCTCCAGAAATTGGCCAATTGATCAGACTTCAAACCTTAAACTTAAGCTTCAACTTCATCGGAGGTGAAATTCCATTTTTCCTGTCTCGTTGCGTTAACATTGTTAACCTTGTTCTAGACCATAATAGTATTGAAGGACACATTCCTGATGAAGTTGGTTCATTGACAAAGCTAGAAATGTTATACCTCAAGAATAACAATCTCACAGGAAATGTTCCATCTTCTATTGGAAATCTTACATCTCTGAGAGAGCTTTACATTTCCTACAATGACTTGGTAGGTGAATTACCTGATACAATGGCCAATATGAGAAGCTTGACAATTCTTGGTGCATCAGTTAACACTCTGTCTGGAGAGTTTCCCCATGCACTTTATAACCTTTCATCTCTTATACTCATAAGCTTGTCATTTAACAAGTTTAGAGGTAGTCTTAGACCAGATATTGGCCTTGCCTTCCCAAATCTTCAGAACCTGTATTTGGCCAACAATTACTTCACTGGTTCAATACCGGCTTCATTGTCCAATTGTTCAGATCTTCTGCGGCTTGATATTCCTATGAACAATTTCACGGGAAATATACCGTTGAGTTTTGGCAACCTCAAGAATCTGCTCTGGCTTAATGTTCGCAGTAACCAGCTTGGAAGTGGTGCACCTGATGATCTAAATTTCATAAATGCTTTAACCAGTTGCGGAAAGCTTGAGTTCCTGGACATTGCTGACAACAAATTTGGAGGTATTTTGCCTTACTCTATAACTAATCTCTCGATAACATTGACAAAGCTACTCATTGGAAACAACAGGATAAGTGGAACCATACCTAGAGAGATCGCCAACCTTGTCAATTTGGATGTGCTTAGCATCAACGGTGCTCTTATCAATGGTAGCATTCCTGATTCTATTGGAATGTTATCAAACTTGAAAAATCTCCACATGGAATCAAATCAGTTGACAGGAAATATCCCCTCTTCCTTGGGAAACATCACAGGATTGCTGCGCATTTATTTGCAGAACAATAGCTTGGAAGGAACCATACCTTCATGTTTAGGAAACTGTACATCTCTCCAAACCTTAGACATTTCCCAGAACAGACTTGTTGGTAGTATACCAAAACAAGTCGTAGCACTCTCCTCTTTTTCGGTACTCCTTAACATGTCTTATAACTCTCTGAGTGGTCCCTTGCCTGTGGAAATAGGTAATCTGACCAATCTTGCTGCACTTGACATATCAAACAACAAATTGTCTGGTGAAATTCCACACACACTGGAGAGTTGTTCATTCCTTGAAGTACTCTTCATGCAAGGAAACCTTTTTGAAGGAACAATTCCTCCTCTGAATAATTTGAAAAACATTCTGTATCTTGATCTTTCGCGTAATAACTTGTCAGGCAACATTCCCAAGAGTATTTCCCAGCATTTCTCTTTACAGAATCTCAATTTGTCATTTAACCACCTTGATGGAGAGGTGCCGGTTCAAGGTGTTTTTGCTGATGCAAGTAGAGTTCAAATGATGGGAAATTTAAATCTTTGTGGGGGAATCAAAGAGCTGCATCTGCATCCATGTCTCAGGCAAGCAAATAAAAGACCAAAGAAGCACATTGCCCTCATTATAGGACTGACTCTTGGTACTATTGCTGCATGCTTAACTTTATTGCTGCTACTTTTATTTTGCTGCAAGCAAAAGGTGAAGCAGAGGCCTAGAGCAACATCTTCTGTTGGGGAAGGATACACAAGAGTTTCCTATGAGGATCTCTTAAATGCAACTGGTGGATTCTCTTCAAATAACTTGATAGGATCAGGAAGTTTTGGCTCTGTATACAAAGGAAGTCTTTCTCAAGAAGGAACAATTATTGCAGTAAAGGTACTCAAACTTGACAAAAGGGGTGCTTCGAAAAGCTTTTTAGCTGAATGCGAAGCCTTGAGGAACATAAGGCACAGGAACCTGGTGAGGATCTTAACTGTTTGCTCAAGTGTTAATTTTGATGGAAATGAATTCAAAGCTCTGGTTTATCCGTTTATGGAAAATGGGAGCCTAGACGAGTGGTTACACCGGAAGGAGGGAAAGATGCTGCAGAAGAGATTGAGTATCTTACACAGATTAAACATCACAATAGATGTGGCTTCAGCATTGCAGTATCTTCACAGTCAATGTCATACACCTATAGTTCACAGTGATCTAAAGCCAAGCAATGTTCTTCTGGACAGTGATCTGACTGCTCTTTTGAGCGATTTTGGTTTGGCAAGATTCCAGTCTGACTCAGGTCAAGATACTGATGTAAATCAGTTCAGCTCTGTTGGGATTAAAGGCACAGTAGGTTATGCTGCTCCAGGTTAGTACTATATCGGAGATCTTGCTCTATGTATTATCTGAACCCCTTTTATCTCCATAACATACTAAAAATTTACTTCTGCTATTTTATACTTTCTAAAGAGACACCGGATGCTCCTTGTACTAAGTCCCGGGCATCTGGTTATCTTTGCAGATCTCTACTTCCTGTTTTTGTGCTATTGTTACTTACAACGTCTCTTCTCTTAACATTATTTGTGACAAGCCATAGATTTTTTAGGACTGAAATAACAAGCCTCAGCCTTTTGGAGTATTTGACATAACTAATAATTCCCTTATCAGAAAATTGATATGAGTGATCTGTGTTGCTGAAGTATTTTCTTGACAAAGGATCTCTAATATAGCTATGAAACGTCTTCTCTAATACATCAAAATTTGCAGAATATGGCATGGGTAGTTTAGTATCAAGTCAAGGAGATGTCTATAGCTTTGGGGTTCTTTTATTGGAGATTTTCACGGGAAGAAGACCAACCAGTGAACTATTTGAGGAGAATGAAAATCTTCACAGCTTTGTTAAGCATGCATTGCCTGGTCAAGTGATGGATGTTGTGGATCAAACTGCTTTATATGACAAAGAACCAGGGGATCTTATGGATATACTCAGCTGCAGAAGTGACTTCACAAGTAAAATTGTTGAATGCTTGGTTTCTATTCTTACTACTGGAGTTGCTTGTTCAGAGGAAGCTCCACTAGCCAGAATGAACATTGGGCGGGCTCTTTTGGATCTCATTTCAATCAGAGACAAATTAAGCAAAATTATAGTTCATTCAAAGAAAGTGAACATCTCAAGAAAAGGTAAATAGTAATGTACTTAACAGTTTGTAATTTGACCTATGCAACTTTACCTTCTTTGGCACTTCTCTTTTCTTGTTTCACTTTTGCGTCGACATGAATGTTATGTACTCAGGCAAGTTAATAATCATCAGATGTTTGAAGGTTTGAGGTAGACTTAGCATATGAAATAACCTTGATTGCTATTTATTACAGCTTCTATATTGGTGTCTCTAGTCTGCATCATGCTTCATCTACATGTTAATTACAATGCATCCCCAATCATCTAAACGCCCTACCTGAGATATTAGCTTCAGAGGGAGGCAATATATAAAAAAATGAACATCACCTCACTCTACAGTTCACAATATAGTCAATTTTAACACTCACCAGTAGTCCTTACATGAGCAATCCCCCTCTTTAAAATGATGGAATCGGTAGCGATCCCTCAATAGAATTTCTCGATCATAAAGCTTGGAGAGAAGCTTGGCAACAGCATGGCAGTCCCCACAAACACGTAGATTCTTCACGATACGAATTGGTTGAGATGGAGCCGCACTGATAAGTCCAAAGGCCATAGCAAGCTTCTCACTATGCAGATTTAAGGCTTGCTCCTGCATATCTTCTTCTTCAATAAGTTGCAGTACTTGAGACTTGTTGGAAACGTAACCTACAGACTTCAGTCTAGCTGCAATCTCATCCAATTTTGCATAGATTTTCTGCGACAGAGGGTGCGTATTATCTCCCACCAGAAACTCATGAACAATACCATTGATCTCAATTGAGCTACAACCTGGTTCTTTCTTCAATCCACATTCTCTCATAAGCTTCCTTAACAAAGAAACCTCGTCCCATTTCGCTGATTTTGCATAAATATTGGATAGAAGTACGTAGGCACCATGATTTTCAGGTTCCAACTCAACTAATTGATTACAAGCCCGTTCAGCTAGTTCAAGATTGCCGTGTAATCTACATGCCCCAAGCAGAGCACCCCAAACTGATGGACCAGGGGTTACTGGCATATTCTTTATCAGCTCCACAGCTTCTTCCAATTCACCTGCACGGCCAAGTATATCAACTAGGCAAGCGTAATGCTTTACACCAGGCACAATACCATAAACAGTCTCCATTTGGTTAAAAATTGCTCGCCCCTCCTCCACCAACCCTGAATGGCTGGAAGCACATAATACATTTGTGAGTGTGACAGAATTAGGCTTGACCTTATTTTCATGCATTTTCAAGAACAAACTTATCGCATCCTTGCCACGCCCATGCATTGCCAAGCCAGCAATCATAGCACTCCACACAAACACATCTCTCACGTTGACTGAATGGAACACCTCAAGTGCTTTCTCCACGTCCCCACACTTGGAGTACATGTCGATCAGTGCAGTAGTGAGGTGACAACTTAATTTTATTCCTTGCTTCTTTATATACACATGGATCCATCCACCTAAATCAATTGCCCCCAACTGAGCACACGCAGATAGGGTACACACAAGGGTTACCTCATCAGGTTTTGCCTTCTTGATGAGCTGCAACTCGTTGAAAACAGCCAAAGCCTCCTTTGGTTTACCACTCTGCTCATAAGCTGAGATAAGAGCATTCCAAGCAGCAATATCTTGGCTAGGCATGGTATTTAAAACACTTCTTGCTGCATCAAAATTTCCCGCCCTTGCATACCCAACAAGCATTGTTGTCCAAGAAACAATATCCTTCTCCCCCATCTTGTCAAACAATCTCTCAGCATCCTCAATGCTCCCACATTTCATATACATATCAAGAATCGCATTATCTAAAATTAAGCTCTCCCTAATTCCGTTCCTCTCAATAAATGCGTGCACCCATCTGCCAAACTCCAAATCCAACTTATTACCACAAGCAGATAAAAGTGCCATCATTGTCACATCATTAGGTTTCACATTCTCATCTTCCATCCTATGAAACAACTTCAACCCCTCATTGGCATAACACTTTTCAACAAAACTCAATATCATTGTATTCCAAGAAACAACATCCCTTGTCTGCATATTCTCAAACACCAAGTAAGCCGCGTCCAAACATCCACAATCAGCATAAAAATGAATCAATGAATTAAGCACAAATAGATCAAGACCAAATCCCCCCTTAACTACCATTCCATGAAGTCCTTTCCCGAATCGAAAAGCTTTCATCTTGGCAGATGCTTTGATCACAAATGGGTAAGTAAATTTACTGGGAAAGTCACGACCCTCACAAAGCATATTAACAAATATTAAGAGACTTTGAATGGGGTCCTGGCTAGAAGAATAGGCACGAATAAGCGCATTCCAAGAGAAGAGATTTGGTTGAGGAATTTGATCAAACACTTTCTGGGCATAATGGAGACTGCAGAAACGCGATAGCGCAGCGGCTTCGATTAACTTGCTAGCTGAAAATGGGTCGAAGAAGAGCTCAATTCGGAGCATGCGGGCATGAATTTGTTTGAGCTGCTTGATGCTGTGACATTTATCAATGAGCAAGACCAGTGGGTGATTTGCGAAGTAACGGTCGTTGGTGACAGTTATGGAATTCGGGTGCGGTTTTGGAAAGCGTTGGTGACGTGGAAGGGGAAGGACTTGGGTGTATGGAGTCGCCATAAGTTCTTCGCTCCCTTCTTTTGGCAAAATTTTTACGTATCTACTTCGTTCCTTGTTAATATAAAAATAAAGATATTACTAGCACATTAGGATGCTATAGCTTATAGGCACTTTTCTTTTCTTCACTTACAAGAAGTTGTGTATTGAATTGAATAAAAAATAACGTAGATAAATTGCGATATTTTTAAAGGAAACTTGAATGTCACAAGTTGCATCGCCTGCTGCCAAATTCATCCTTTCTACTCTTCCAAAATTGAGATGTCTTCATTCTAAATGATACTTCTATTCTTAAAATCATTAACGTCATCGATGTCATGATATTCTGAAAATGGAAAATTCTGGAAAAACGAATGAATGAAATAATAGGAGCAATTACCAGAAAGAAACCCTACTTGCGTGATACGTCAATGGTGTCCCATGTTATAACTTTGCTAATGCTCAAGTTAATAGGTCTCGTTCCACTGGATAATAAAGGCTAGAGTATAATAATTGACCCTACTTTGACCACTGATTATTTTATCCTACGAGACTAGGACAAGGGAGATTATTTGAGACTTCTTTTACAAGGATAATGCTTTAAACACAAAATAAGGTAAAAGTTGACCAAATTTAAATAAGATAAAGTGGAAGAAATTGTCAAATCTTGGAACTATGTAATACGTCATCACTCTACTGATGAACTATACCACTTTGGCTGTAAACTGGCTCCATTGTCGATCAATCAACAAAACTCACATGGAAATATACAGAAGGCAACAATTCTGGGGAAAGAGGATTCCTACTGACATGTTAAACTTGGTCAAAATGAATGTTAAAGACATGGAGGAAATTCTTGGCGACCAGCATCAATCCCAAGGCTCTCGAAGCTGCAAATCTGGCATTTAGATACAAACCAATACATAGGAGAAACACCATTTTCAATCGGCAACCTCTACTTGAGTTATCTGGAAACCCAAAACTTATGGAGGTACAAGAGCTGCACTTGAAGCTAAGCGCTGCTCAATTACCTAAGAAAGTAAGAAAGCAAAATGCTTGAGAGTTAATATTCCCATCTTCTACTTCAGGCTCTTACTTGGTTCATCTTTTGCTGCAGTTAACTAGGAAGGGAAGGGATAGAGCACTTTTCCTCGTCTCTATAGGCAATGTTCTTCCAGCGATGCTTAACAGGAACTCAAAAATCCCACCACTCGACATTCAGGTAATTTTGAATTCATATACGAAGGTACTCTCCAATAAGATTGAACATTTATTGCACTATTACAACACTGGCAGAGAAGAGCTTTCAAAAATTTCATGGCCGAATTCCAAGCTGTAAGGATGGTCTCAAACAACAAACCTATCAAGGTACCAACTGCTTATCTCAAATATAGATTGTGTGCGCAATAGCTTCATGCCAAATGGGAGTTGACAGTTGGGCACACCCAGAGGAGGGTCATATCAATCAATCAATCAACCAAGTATACGGTAATGCCAACCTCCTATGGATCAGTAATGTCCTCTACACATAGAAGGGTAAAATGCTATTGACAAAATTCAGAACTGAATAATCACAATCATTGTGGCTTTTATTGTGAATTACCTTCACAACCACTTCGAAATGATGATCATCACCGTGATCTATAAGCTGGTTTGGTAAGGACCTCTCAGGATCAGGATGGAGAAACTCTTTTAAGTAAGCTCAAGCTCGATTTAAGGGGAATCACAGGACATCTCCAACCAAGTATAATACAGATGGTTCCAAAAAAAAAAAAACATATGCCTTTAATGTCAATAAGCCTGCAGTGTAGCTCAAACTTGATAAGGACAAAACAAAGAAAGAAAAAGAGCTCAACATTTTCTTCTTTCAACGAGTTAATAGGTGCTGAGGAATAAACATAAGGGATGTGTAACAGTGAAATCATTTTACTGGATATGTTTACAGGGACAGCACCAACTGTTTGACCAGTTAAAATGATCTGATCCTCAAAACATTGTACAAATGGCATTCCCAGATCAGTGGATGCAATATGAACCAATTTTGCTATTCAAAGAATGCAGAAACTGCAGCCCAGAGAGTTCCAGTACCAACAGCCAGAACTGAAATGACAGGTTTGGGCAATTTTTGGAATAAGTTTGTTGGATATGTCTTTTTAAAAAGTCTTCCAAAGAACAAATTTGTATTTTGATAAATATCTTTTATAAGTTCTATTCTGAACAGAAGCCCGAAGGTTGTTTTAAAGGCCAAAGACGTTTGTTTTGACTTTTGTTATTCAAAAGTTTTCTAAAAACAGGGCAAAAGAAAAGGAAAAAAACTTCTGGTCTAAACGGGATAATACACTTGATATTGGAGTCCTTATGGAATATTTGCCAAGGGTTAGAACGTAAGTTACATGTGTAGAGCTGGGAATACCAGCTATAAGAGAAAAGTTTCTCAGAATTGGAAGAAGTTGTACAGGCAGGTGGCAGCCATACAGATGAAGATTGAACAAAGAATAGAGCCGGAATCTATAGATCTTTTGCTTCACATGAAAGTAGCTGATGAATCTCTTTGATCTTCGTTTTAATATCATCATTTACTTCTCTTTTAGAGCAGTGGTCTGCAAGTTTCCCTTTTTCAATTGTAAATTTAGTTTATGTAGACCACATCTATACACTTCATAAGGATAACTTAGAAATAGAAGCCCGCAACCATGAAGGTACCTTTTCATCTACTAATGAGATGAACTACCTTTCAGATAAACCAACGGGTCGCACTGAAGCAAACCTTCGTAGATTCACATTTTCATGCATCATACATGAGCAATTAGCATTCATTTCAAGTCATTCAACAAATCCTAACAGATAAAAGAAGGAATAGATTTTAAACTCTTCTCTCTGTCAAAAAGAAAAGGGATAAGCTAGATTAATTACTGTTGCACAGTCTAATCCACAAGATCACTTCAGTTCAGTTATCCTAGAATGCAATGAAAATTTAATGTTTCCACTTTATTGAATCCTGCATTTGAACCTTAGGAATGAAAATCCATTAACCTATCAATCAACTACACCTCAATCCACAAACATAGTTGTGGTCGGCTCAATAAACCCTCTGTATCTATTTAAGCTCCATTCGAGCTCGTTATATCCAAACTACCAATGAAATTAAGAAATCTTTGGTAAAAAAAAAGAAGATCAATTGATTAATCATACAGATGAGAAAAGAAAACGTTTTCAGTGAACATAAACTTTCATACAACCAAACCAAATCTTCAAATGCTAAAGAGTCTGCAAAATACAACATGAAAAAGAGAAACAGAAAAAACAGTTCAAACGATTATAGGACATGCACCTCACATATATAATTACGGCCTGCTATCATAATCAACAACCTCAGAATCAGTAACGGACCGCGAGTGCTGAACAATCGATCTGCCAATGGAATTAATCCATTCCTCTTTCTCTTTCTCAGAATCGGCGATGAAGTACATAGTATCACGACTAGTGGAGAGCTCAAAGGCAAAAGGCTTATTGATTACATCTTCAGCGCCTTTAACAGTGAGGCACTCGGCAACTGAGACCACTCCACGCGGAATGGCGGCGCGTGTGACGGACGAAGGGTCTTTGAACCAGAGAAGCTTGCCTTGTTTAAGAATAAACCATCGACGGCGCCAGGTCTTTATGTACTCGCCTTGTTTCGTGAGCCACCCAGTTCGCTCAGGGTTTGACCAGAATTCGATATCTTCGTAGTCTGAGAGATTGGGGTTCGCGCCGGTCACTGATCGAAATAGACTCTCCATTTTAGGGCTTCGAATTGGGCAGAGTTCTGTGATTGATCCCTTTATTTATCACCGGAGACACGACGGAGCAAAAATCACTGTTAGCTTTGCTGTCAGTGATACAGATTAGATTTTTTTTATTATTCCGCGAACCTTTCACAAAAGTTATTTTGTTTTTATAAATTTAAGTATTATTCTGGCCCTACTCGCTTAGGACTGTTTTCGTTTTATTCGTCCCCACGAAATTGACATTTGTTTTCTACATACATAGTTACATTGTACGCTCAATGAGATGCTCCCTTGGGTTTAGGGGTTTGTCTAACCCAAAAAACTGACTTTATAATTGTAAGGCCACAAGAACTTGATTCAATCCAATGATAATATTTTTTTTGCTAATTGAACGAAATCAAACAGGAAAAAATAGCAGATATAAGTAATAAAACGAGAGAGATATGATGATCGTTGATCAAATAAGTGTGCCGAACAAAGCTTGATAAGCTTGTGACAAGCTACCAAGCTGTCACGACTCGGAATTGTCACTGTCAGGAATGTGATGGCGTCTAACATCCCATTTGCTAGGCAAGCCAACGTTAGAGCGTTATTAAGCTACACCTTATACAATTCAGGCAACAACAACAATAAACTAAGATGAAATACAACGGATATGGAATACTATAAATACTTCAACATTTACAATCACTCGGATCTAGAGTCACAATCCACGAGTTACTAAGATTACTACAAACGGAGTCTGAAGAAGGGAAAATACACTGTTTTGAAGTAGGAAAAACAGTAAAAGATAAAACTAAGAAGAGACGCCAAGGCTGCGGACGCCAACAGATCTACCTTGAGTCTCCTGGTAGCAAATCTGACAGCTAATCTCTCAATAAGCCAGAGTCGGTACCAAAATCTGCACAGAAAGTGCAGAGTGCAGTATCAGTACAACCGGTACTGATAACTGTCGAGCCTAACCTCAACGAAATAGCGACGAGGCTAAGACAAGACACCTACAAATCAAACTTGTACAGTTTAACAATATACATACATACATATATATATATATATATATATATATATATATATATATATATATATATATATATATATATATATATATATACACTAATAACAGTAATGAAGAACTAAACAGGTAATATCGGGAGGGGGAAACATGCTGAAGGAGATACGAGATAAAGAACTATAGTAAAAAGATAACTTGAGCAACCAATATACTATGAATTAATAGGAAACAGTGAACACAGTAAAGGAAAATGCACGGCATCACCCTTCGTGCTTTTAGTCTCATCCTTACCATGGAATTAATAGAAACGACACGACATCACCCTTCGTGCATTAACTCTCATAACATAGCACGACATCACCCTTCATGCATTACACTCACAATATGGCACGACATCACCTTTCGTGCATTAACTCTCATAACATGGCACGGCATCAACCTCCGTGCATTAGCACTCCCAACCTCACATAAAGTCAATTGAAACGACCCGGCATCACCCTTCGTGCATTAACACTCTCCCTTACCATAACGCAACGAACAAATCACAACAGGAAGATAAAATAACAAGTACAGTCTTACTTCCACATTTGGTTCCACAATGTCAACCACAACTTCGAAATCGATACTCAATTACCATCAAAAGATTTGTAAGCATGATAAAAGCGATCAATTTAACAATACTAGTCTAAACATGGATAACATGAAAGGGAAGCTAAATTTGCAATAAACCACATCCTACATGCATGATGTAACTCAACTACAACGCATAAGTACTCGTCACCTCACATATACGTTGTTCCCAACTATTAAACAAGTAGCAAATAGGAAAATAATTCATATTCCCTCAATAAGGGTTAACCGCGACACCTACCTCGCTCCAACGTCCCAAATTCAACGCTCAACCACGATTTTTCCTTTCACACAAGCTTCCGAACTGATAGAATCTAGAAAATTACCAACCAAATAATTCAATTCAAGCCTTAAAAATTACCCACGATTGTAAAAAATTCAATTTAGGCCATTTTTTAAAAAAGACCATAAAAGTCAACACCCGGGCCTGCTTGGTCCAAATTTGAAATTCAAACCAAAACCCGATTACCCATTCACCCCCGAGCCCGGCTATGTGATTTGTTTTGGAATCCGACCCTAATTTGAGGTCTAAATCCCCAAATTACTAAATCCTTAATTTCTACCCAAAAACCCTCGATTCCACCATGAAAACATTAGATTTTTGGTTGAATCTTAGGAAAAAATAGTGGAAGATTGAAAGAAAATGGTTTAATATCCTTACCAATGATTTGGGGAAGAAAAGTTCTTTGGAAAATCGCCTCTTGTATTTCTAGGGTTGAAAATTTTGAAGAATGAATCAAAAATCTCGTCTAAGTCCTATTTCTTCAGCTGCAGATATCGCATTTGCGACCTGGGCTTCGCAAATGCGAAGCCCCCAAATGCGAAGGTTCCATCGCAAATGCGAGAACATCACACTTCTGCATTCTTCGCAAATGCGAAGGATAGTTCGCAAATGCGAACTCAGGCTAGACCGCAAATGCGACCCAGTGATCGCAAATGCGAGATATTGTTCGCAAATGCGAAAGTCATGAGGCCCAACTATTCTTTTCAAATGCGAGAAATAGCTCACAAATGCGAACCTGCAGAGGTTGCAAAATGCTATGCTTGATCTCGCAAATGCGAGATCGGAGGCCTACACCAGAATTGAAACACCAGCAATGCTCTAAGTCCAATTTTCATTCTGTAGCCTATACAAAACTCACCCGAGCCCTCGGGCCTCTAAACCAACTATGCACACAAGTCAAAAAATATCATACGAACTTGCTCGCGCGATCAACACACCAAAATAACACCTAAAACTACGAATTGAACACCAAATCAAATAAAATTTTCAAGAAAGCTTTGAAACTTCTATTTTCACATACGGACGTCTGAATCACATCAAACCAACTCCGCTTTCATCAAATTTCACAGGCAAGTCATAAATATGATATTGGACCTATACCGGGTTCCGGAATCAAAATATGGACCCGTTATCCAAAAATTCAAACTTTGGTCAAACATGTCAAATTCATTAAGCCTTTAACTTCTAAATTTTGACTAAGTCCGATATCTCGATCTAGGGACTTTCGAATTCGATTCCAGGCATACGCCCAAGTCCTAAATCACAGTATAGACCCTCCGGGATCGTCAAAACACGATTTCGGGTCCGTTTACTAAAAATGTTGACCGAAGTCAACTCAAATAAAGTTTTAGGCAAAAATCCTTAATTTTCGTAATTTTTAACATAAAAGATTTTCGGAAAGGCGTACGAATTGCGCACGCAAATCGAGGAAGGCTAAAACATGATTTTTATAGGTTTCAAAACACCCTATCGGGTCATCACATTCTCCACCTCTAAAATAATTGCTCGTCCTCTAATGGACATAGAAAAGTACCTGAACTAGTGAATAGGTGGGGATATCTACTTCGCATGTCCGACTCGGACTCCCATGTAGCTGTCTTGACGGGCTGACCTCTCCACTGTACTCGGACCGAAGGATAACTCTTCGACCTCAACTGACAAATCAGTCGGGCTAGAATGGCCACCCGCTCCTCCTCATAAGTCAAGTCATTGTCCAACTGTACAGAGCTGAAATCTAACACGTAGGACGGATCAACGTGATACTTCTGGAGAATGGACATATGGAATACTAGATGAACTGCTGATAACCCCGGAGGAAACGCAAGCTTGTAAGTCACATCTCCCACTCTCTCGAGAATCTCAAAAGGTCCGATATACCTAGGGCTCAGCTTGCCCTTCTTTCCAAATATCATGACACCCTTCATAGGTGATACCCGGAGCAACACTCTCTCACCGATCATGAATGCAACATCACAAACCCTACGGTCGGCATAACTCTTCTGCCTGGACTGAGTTGTGCGGGGACTGAGTTGTGCGAAGTCGATCCTGAAGAATCTTGTAATAACCCGGCCGGTCGTTCCGTGAGATTAGCCCTATTTCCCCCATTTCTACTTTATCATATGTTTATTAGACTATTTATGTTATATTGGGTCGGTTGGTTCGGGTTCGGAGTGGTGTGGTGAGAACTGAGACACTTAGTCTCTCAAATTGGCTTAATAATTGGAAAAGTCAACTGGGAGTTGACTTATTGGTAAACGATCTCAGAATGTAGATTTTCTGGCTCGGATAGCTTCGTTAGATAATTTTGGACTTAGGAGTGTGCTCGGAATGAAGTTTTGATATCCGGTGTAGAATTAGGCTTGAATTGGCGAAAGTTAGTTTTTGGCGATTTTCGGTCGGCAGGGAAAAATAGGCTATCGGGGTCGGAATAGAATTCCAGGATTGGAGCAGGTTTGTAATGTCGTTTTGGATATGTGTGCAAATTTTCAGATCAATCGGATGTGTATTGGATGGTTTCGGCATCCTTGGCGAAATTTAGAAGTTTCAAAGTTCATACGCTCGAATTTGATGTGATTTTGGTGTTTTTGCGTTGTTTTTGGTGTTTCGGGGGCTCTAATAAGTTTGAATGATGTTATGGGTTGTGTTAGTAGGTTTGGTTGAGGTCTCGAGGGCCTCGGTTGTGTTTCGGGTGGTTAACGGAGTGTGTTTGGCCTTAAAAGGACTGTTGTTGCTGCTTCATTTTCTTGGTTCTGGTTTCCTTATATGCGATCGCAATAGTGGGGCTGCGATCGCATAGGTTTATTGGTGAGGCAGCAGGAATTTTTATATGCGATCGCCATTATGGTCCGCGATCGCAAAGTGAGAGAAGCCAGAGCAATGCGGTCGCGTGAGGTTTATTTGCGATCGCATAGTGTGGGCGCATGTGGCAGGGGGTGTTTGGTTACTCTATGCGAATGCGGTTGGGTGGACGCGATCGCACAGAGGGAGGAGAAAAAGTGCTTCGCGAACGCGTCCCTAATGACGTGAACGCACTGAAGAAATATATAGTGCTGGGCAGTGTTTTATAAAAGCCATTTTTGCGAATTTTAGTCTATATTCCTCCATTGTTGAGCGTGTTTGGAGCTTTTTGAGAGGGATTGAAGAGGAAATCGAAGGGAAACACTTGGATGTAATATTTTCGACTTCATAACTCGATTCTATGTTATTTTCTAAGTAATTAAACCGGAAATTAATTGGATTTAAACCCCAAAATTGGGGAGGTTAGGGCATGAGACATTGAGACTTTAATTGAGTAATTGAAGGGGAATTTATGGTCCGATTTTGGTGTTCTTGGTATGTATAGAATCGTGGAAGGATGAAGATTCTTGTGATATAAATTTATAGAATTCCAAGATGTGGGCCCGGGGCTCGGGTTTGGTCAATTTCGAGAATTGTGTGTCTAAAGTTGATAGTTTTCGTTTGAGCCTTGTTCATTTAGCGTATATTGATGATGATAATATGGTTTTGGTTAGATTAGGAGCAATCGGTAGCCAATTTTAGTGGCAAGAGCATCGCGGATTAGTATTTGGCCCGGGTGGAGGTAAGTAATGGCTATAAATCTTGTCCTAAGGGTATGAAACCCCGGACTTCGTATTTTCTCACTATTTTTAGAATGGCGCACATGTCGGATGATGAGTATGTGGCGTGCACTGATTTTTGGATTGGACTTGGTCATTTCCACGAAAACTATTGAGTTGCGTATTCTTACTCTAAATCGTATGTTAAATTGTGTTCTAAAACTATTGCTATATTTGGGCTATAAGCCATGTTTTGGGCCTCGTGCCGACTTGTTTAGACCCCTTGGGGGATTTTTACTGCTATTTTCCTCACTGTGTTGGCTTATGATTTACACTCAGTCATGTTATGTTTAACTGATTTCGAAACTCAACCTTATTTACACTATTTTGAGATATAAAATGATGTTTTTGGGTCGAGTACTCCATTTTACTGATACTCCCGAGGGGCTTTTGAGAGTTTCTGATTGAGTGAGGTCGAGGGCCTGATTGTGAGGATATGATATGCCACGAGGTGGCTTGATTTTAGCGCTTGGGCTGAAGGAGACCCTCCGGAGTCTGTACACAACCCAAGTGAGCGCAGGTACCTACTGAGTGCGAGTGTCGAGTGCCGAGTGCCGAGTGATTAGGAGGCATGAGTGACAGTGAGGTTGCCCGAGGGGCTTATACTTAGTGACTGTGAGGTATGCTGAGTGATGTTCTGCCCGAGGGAGATTTATGATTCATGTTTTGGCCCGAGGGCTACTTATGACTTATTTCATTTTACACTAAATTCTTCAGGTATTTTTATTTCTGAAATTGTTGGAAAACACATTTTTCAAAGGATTTTACTGAAGTTGGCTTTTAAGGCATGTTGATTTCATATATATATGTATATACTATTGGAAAGAAAGGCTATGCTTATTGTGAACTGATGATTTGATTTTATGTGTTTCTTACTGCTTAGACTTGATTTATTTTCATTACTACTGAGTTGGCGTACTCATATTACTCCCTGCACCCATATGTGCAAATACATGTTCTGATACCGAGCGTTAGTCATCTATTTTCATGCGGAGCCGGAGTCGGGACATAGAGGTAGTTGTTCAGCTTCCGCAGCATCTCTGTTTTCCCTTTCTTATTTTGCACCTAGTTCTTCGTTCCGAGGTTTTGTATTATAATAGTAGACTTTTTGGTATATTCTTTAGATGCTCATGACATGTTGACTCTGGATCTTGGGGATGGTTTTAGACTGTTTAACTGTTTGTTTTGTTTAATGGATTCAGTAATTTTATATACGTTTACGAAATGTTGAAAATGAGTTCGGATTTTGGAAAGAAACTGTAAATATGTGATTGTTGGCTAGCCTAGTTCCACGATAGGCACCATCACGACCGGTTTAGGATTTGGGGTCGTGAAAAATATTGACCTTATCCAAGGCATCTTGTACTAGATCTGTACCAAACAACCGAGCCTCCCCCGTCTCGAACTACCCAAATGGAGACCACACCACCTATCGTATAATGCCTTATAGGGAGCCATCTGAATGCTTGACTGGTATATGTTGTTGTAGGCGAACTCTGCAAGGGGCAAAAACTGATCTCACGATCCTCCGAAGTCTATAACACATGCGTGGAGCATATCCTCCAATATCAGAATAGTGCGCTCGGACTGTCCATCAGTCTGAGGATGAAGCTCAACTCAACATATGTGTCCAACTCATGTTGTACTGCCCTCCAGAAGTGCGAGGTGAACTACGTACCTTGATCAGAAATGATAGACACAGGCACACCGTGAAGACAGATGATCTCGCGGATCTAAATCTATGCCAACTGCACCGTAGAATAGGTAACTGCCATAGGAATGAAATGCACTGACTTAGTCAACCTGTCCACAATAACCCAAACGGCATCGAACTTCCTCCGAGTCCATGGGAGTCCAACAACGAAATCCATAGTGATACGCTCCCACTTCCACTCAGGAATCTCTATCTTCTGAAGCAAACCACCGGGTCTCTGATGCTCATAATTTACTTGCTGACAATTTAGGCACCGAGCTACATAAGCAAATATATCCTTCTTCATCCTCCTCCACCAATAATGTTTCCGCAATTCCTGATACATCTTTGCGGTTCCCGGATGAATAGAATATAGGGAACTGTGAGCCTCCTCAAGTATCAAATCACGAAGCCATCCACATTAGGCACACAAACACGACCATGCATCCTCAAGACCCCGTCATCACCAACAGTAACCTGCTTGGCATCACCATGCCGCACTGTGTCCCTAAGGACCAACAAATGAGGGTCGTCATATTTTCAATCTCTGATGCGCTCAAACAAAGAAGACCGAGCGATTGTTTAAGCTAGAACATGGTTGGCTCTGCAATATCCAACCTCACAAACTGGTTGGCCAAAGTCTGAACATCTGATGCAAGCAGCCTCTCACCGACTGGAATGAATGAAAGGCTGCCCATACTCGCTGCCTTTCTACTCAGGGCGTCGGCCACCATATTGGCCTTCTCGGGATGATACAAGATGGTGATATCATAGTCTTTCAATAGCTCCAACCACCTTCTCTGCCTCAAATTGAGATCCTTTTGCTTGAACAAATACTGAAGGCTCCGATGATCAGTGAAAACCTCACATGACACGCTGTAAAGGTAATGCCTCCAAATATTTAGCGCATGAACAATGACTGTTAATTCTAAGTCATGGACAGGGTAATTCTTCTCATGAACCTTCAATTGCGGAGACGCATATGCAATCACCCTGCCCTCCTTCATCAATATCGCACCGAGCCCAACACGGGACGCATCACAATATATTGTGTACCTGTGGGAAACACCAACACTGTCGCTATAGTCAAAGCAGTCTTGAGCTTCTGAAAGCTCGCCTCACACTCGTCTGACCATCTGAACAGGGCACCCTTCTAGGTCAACCTGGTCAACAAGGCTGCTATAGATGAAACCCTCTACAAATCGACAGTAATTTCCCCCCAAACCCAAGAAACTCCTGATCTCCGTAGCTAAAGTGGGTCTAGGCTAGTTCTGAACTGCCTCAATCTTATTAGGATCCACCTGAATGCCCTTTGCTGGTATAACGTGCCCCAAGAAAGCGACTGAATACAACCAAAACCCGCACTTCAAAAATTAGCATATAACTGGTTGTTTCTCAGAGTCTGAAGCACAATCCTAAGATGTTGATCATGCTCCTCTTGACTGCGGGAGTATATCAAGATATCGTCAATAAACACAATAAAAAAGGATTCCAAATAAGGCTTGAACACACGGTTCATCAAATCCATAAATGTTGCCGGGGCATTGGTCAACCCAAAAGACATCACTAGAAACTCATAATGCCCATACCGAGTTCGAAAAGCCGTCTTAGGGACATCATATTCCCTAATCCTCAACTGATGGTAGCCAGATCTCAAATCAATCTTCGAAAACACCTTGGCACCCTGAAGCTGATCAAATAAATCATCAATCTTCGTCAATTGATACTTATTCTTGATGGTGACTTTGTTCAACTGCCGATAATCTATACACATCCTCCTCGATCCATCCTTCTTCTTCACAAACAACACAGGTGCACCCCAGGGAGAGACCCTAGGTCTAATGAAGCTCTTATCAAGCAAATCTTGCAACTGTTCCTTCAATTCCTTCAACTCTTGCAGGGCCATGCGGTATTGTGGAATGGAAATGGGTTGAGTGCCCGTAGCCAAATCAATACAGAAATCAATATCCCTATCGGGAGGCATCCCCGGCAGGTCTGCAGGAAATACCTCTGGAAACTCACAAATAACCTGCACAAAATCCATGGAAGGAACCTCTGCACTAGAATGAGGAACATAAGAAAAATAAGCTAAACACCCCTTCTCGACCATACGCTGAGCCTTCATATAAGAGATAACCTTGCTGGTAGAATGGCCAGGAGTCCCTTTCCACTCTAATCAAGGCAACCCTAACAAGGCTAAGGTCACCGTCTTGGCATGACAGTCCAATATATTATGATAAGGTGACAGCCAATACATACCAGTATAAGATCAAAATCAACCATATCGAGAAGTAGGAGATATACACTAGTCTCAAGAATCCCAATAGTGACCACACATGAACGATAAACACGATTTACAAAAATAGTATTGATCACGCTCAACTATGTCTTATATAAAACTAAATGGGCACTGCAAATATAATCTGGGGTATTACGCCCAAAGTCGATCCCACAGGGAATTTACGTATCAATCAAGTCGTCAGAATATGCAACTTTTACTTAATCAAAATTCTCAAGACTTTTGAATATAAATTGGTGATGATTTACTATTTCTACGGACAATAATAATAAACTAACGATTAACTAACAATATGGTGTAAACAATTATAATAAAGGTCTAAGGTTATGGTTTCCCCCGTCGGTGAACTTCCTTCTCGGATACTTCTTATAGTTTGATTAGTTGTCTCTATCAATCATGAACACTCTATCTACCATAAATCTCTCTCAAGTAATTATGATAATTTACTAGACGCACTCTCTCAAGTTACGCTAGCTAGATTGCATTACAGTTCACTTTAGATTGCACCCGAGGTATCGTTATCTCTAATCCAACCTCTAAACCCTCGGTTATGACTTTNCTCTCAAGTAGATACTTAATAAATAGGAACATCTAATTGAGGGCCCTTTCAATCAACTACAACAAGAACGTAATTGAACAAATAGAGTTTAATTAACCAATCAAAGCTATATTAATATCACCATAAGTTCATCCCCCAACGGGTTCCACCAAAACCCTAGATTAAGAAATTAGCGACTCCTGCTCATAAGAATCAAACCCAAAACAACTTGCATAATTAAACTACAAAGTAATGAATAAAAGATGTAAAAATCAATGTTTTGCTTCTCTGAGTAGTATTCCACAGGCGTCTCTTGTCTCTGGTGGCTTCTCCTCAAAGTTGTGTTTTTGGGTCTATTTATATGTTTGGTTAAACCCTAAACGTGTAGGAGACTTCTAATCAAACTGGGAAACTCTTAAAATATCCAAAACTCGGATTTGACCGGATCAGGGGCCAGGCGTTACAGGCCAAACGCCTGGATAACACCTGGCCAGGCCTGGCGCTTGGATAACGCCTGGTATCACCAGGCTTTATAGCCCAAACCCCTACTAAATCCTGGTGTGACCAGGCTTTTCGGCTCAAATGCCCGGGTATAGCCAGCTTCACTCCTTTTTGACTTTTGAGCGTATTTTCAACATTTATGCATCCATTCAACTCGGCTTCCATTTCCAATTCACCTACACATAAAATAGACTCCATTAGGCACATACGAAGTGTATTTTTATCATTAACTTACATAAAATGCAAGACATATAACGTGTTAAACCATGAATTCTAGCCACGCATCAACACCCCACACTTAAACATTTGCTCGCCCTCGAGAAATCACACTACACTCATGTACAAAACTTATTAAGCAAATCCCTTAACACGTGATACCAAGAATTTTTAAAACAGTTCAAGCACAAAGGTGTGACATCCTCGCCTCAATAGTCGCCTCTCATATACCATGCTTTATTCACAATCCACGCACTACTCTAACATAGAGGTCAACAACATTACCTTTCCTTCGTGAATCATGTGCCCTCACCAAATCAAAGAGCTAGTTCAACACACAATAAAATTTAAGAACACTTAGGAACTCAAGATAGAAAGAATTCACTGACTCTCAGAAATAATATTCACATGCCACAAAAGATGCACCATAGGCTTGCCCATAGTGTACTACTCTACTAATCGAGCTCATTCAGTCTAGGATCAAGTAGGACTTTATTTGGTTGTAATGTAGGCTGCGGGACGAGTAGGATACATTTAGATATAAGAGTGACTACACCTCCCCAAGAACTTTAATACATATACTTTAGCTTTCAAACTCAAACTTATATTAAACCAACTCCACCTCACATCAATGTTATTACCCCATACTTCTGTAAGCACAATTACATTAAGAGTCACCACATATATATTTTTCTTTCACAACAATACAACTATTTATTTTCTATTTTTTTTCTTCTTTTTCTCTTTTCTTTTTCAAGTGACTCTTACTTTTTCAAAACAGTGCACCTTTCTCCTTACTTCAATTGTTCCCCTCAAAAACCAACCTACCACCCCAAACTTTAACTTTTTCATATTTCATCACATTTTCAGTGCTTACGAGAGGTAACAAGGTTCAAATATATGATCGATTCAAACAAAGGGGTATGGCTTGTAATGTGGTTGCCAAAGAACAGAATTATAGGCTCAGCAGGGTTAACTATTATACATAACAATTAGGTGGGTAAAATATATATAGCTGGCTCAACAAAAAAATTCCTATATCACTTCCAAGATTGAACAAAACTTCTATTTCGCTTTGCACACACACGGGTCAAGTTCTAGACATCAAATGCAATGCACATAATAGCATACAAATCTCACACCACATGGCACATATATCACTCAGGATTGGATCTATCACGACACTCCAGTCAAAGCAGTTAAGCAAATCTTAAGAATCCCTGATTTAAGGTATTTATCCTGGAGTCAAAAAATTGAGCCTAAGCGTCACAACCATAGTACTTACTATTCTCAAGGCATCAGCATGTTTCGAGATATTGCTACTATTAAGCCTTCAACCATGTGTTTACTACTCCTAAAAATTAAAAACTACCTACACCCGGTTCAATTAAAAACCCTTGGAAAAGAACCATGGTCCAAAGAAAAACCAAGGGGGAATTACTACACCACCTAAAACAAAAAAAAATCTTTGTTATTTTCTTTAGACTTATTTCCCTCAAGAGAACTGTCTAAGAGATCCATCGTCGGGAAGAGTCCACATATTTCTAAGAAAAAACTATAACAGAAAAATCTACAAAACTTACAAAAAAGAAAAACTTACTAACAAGAAAAACTAAAACTACTAACAAGAAGACACACTAAACACAACAAATCACAACAAATATGTACAACACCCCACACTTAAATCATGCAGTGTCCTCAGTGCATCACATATAGACAAAACAAGAAATAAAAGTAAGGTGTAAGAAACTCCCTGCTCAAGTCGCGTCGTCATCCTTTCCATTAGTTTTGCTTTCCCTGATCCTTCGAGCAACCGCTTGAATCACTTTATGCCTCCACTTTGAACTTATGAATTGGATCCCAAGTTTTGAATCTGCTCTATGATCATGCTCATGGGGTGGTGGAATGAATTTGCTTGGCCCAATAAAATAATGTAGTAATCTGCGCTTCATGGCCTTTCGATGAAATGTGTACTCCCGACTTTCTGGCAAGAAGAATTTCAGAATGTAGGCATCTTGTTCTTTATCCCTTAACTCCTTGTCACACCTCCTTTTTCACCACGATAAGGGTAATAAGGGAATTTTTTCACTTTAAGTGACATTATTCGGATTTGGGATTATTTTAGTTATCAGAGTCGCCATCCGGATTTTTGACGATGTTCCGAGACACCGTTTATTAAAATCCCAAACCGAGGAAATTTAGACTCTGTTGTAAGTTGTCTGCGACCAGAAATTCGAGTAAGGAATTCGGTTAACCTGGGAGAAGGTGTTAGGCATTCCCGAGTTCCGTGGTTCTTGCACGGTCGCTTAACTATTAATATTTGGCCTAATTATCTAATTATTTACATATTTTAAACCTATTCTGATTTTTAGCCTTTTTCAACTTTTTAGCCGCTTTTGATATTTATGGATTTATCTTGAAACAAGTCACGATGGCGTACACTTGTTTGTTTTTGGACACATTATAGCTGCGCCACATGAAATGCACCCGCAATTACAACATTTGATTTTTATTAAAATTTGAAGTTGAAGACGTGGACATGAGTTGTCGCACCCGAGTGTGGATTATATGGTCATGACGATTTAAAAATGCCTATTTGAGGCGATATTCAATTATTCTCTAAGTTACTATTTCTTTGAAAGAGAATTTTAGTTTTAAGATCAATTAAGATGCTTATGGATTTATCTCAGACAAGTCACGATGGTGTGCACTTGTTATTTTTTAACACATGGCAAACACGTCACATGGAATGCACCCGTGATGTGCATTTTTATTAGTTGTTTGGAGTTGAGGGTCGGGGGCATGAGTTGCCACTCCCAAATGTAGTTTAAGGTAATTTTGAGGTCACGATCGATTTATATCAAATTTCGAACCAAAAGTAATATCTTACCTATAATATCATCTAAAAAAAGGTGTACATTAGTCTAAATACAACGTTTTATGGGCTATGGCCTCGTTTAGCCCTGTTTGTAACACCTTGGGCCATCCTAATTGTGACTATTTTTGCAAGAGGAATACTAGTTAGGAAATTCGGTTCTCCATCAAATCTTAAAGGTTTTTACGTTCTAATATGCTAAATGGTATCAAACATGTTCATTAAGAAACACATCATATATGCACAACCATATAAAACACATTATCTATCAATTTTCTTCTTTGAATTTGTAAGCTAGAATCACTTTATTTCCTGGGTCTTTGTTTTCTGAAGTAACATAAACACAGGCAGATTTATTATTAATAACCTAATCCCGTGTTTCTAAAACCAGAATGTATTCGAAGTGTTCCCATGTTGATTTTCAGAAGACATTTTCGAGATATCAAATGAACTGGGAATAACCTTACTAATTTCTACTTGTATTGAAAACGACTGATTTTTGAAACGAATGCTTTCTAAAAAAAAAGATTCAGTAAATATTCATTCAAAGTTCCATGCAAGGTGATTTACAAAAAAATACAAGTTCTTTTTTTGATTGAACACCCATCAGCATTGTATTACTTCTTATATTAGGACTAGATTAGAAGTTCTAAGGGATTACCTTAGAGATCAGCATGAACATTATATATTAGAAGGGCTGAAAATAAATATACAGTCCCATCTTAGATTACAAAGTCCCAGAATGCATAAATGAACAATTACAGTTTTTCTTTTTACAGAAATAATAAAAAAATACAACTTCTGTAAGAATACAGTTTTGCATATTAAAGAAGGAGCTAAAGAAAAATCCTAATGGGTTGCTCCTCATCCGAATACTTTACACCTGCAGTTCTTCTTTTGTAATTTCCAATCATCTCAATATAGATGTACAATGCATCTATTAGAGCAAATCTGACCATGACGGGGGTCAGACTTAACTCTATTGATGTGAGATTTTATAATACCAAAACGAAAATTTTGTGCATTTGATGAAAGGAATTTAACCATGGAAGGGGTCAGATTCATTCTAATGATGCCACCCTTTTTTATCCTTACAGTCATATCCATATTTCAGCAAGTATTCATTTGAATACTTTGACTATTCTTGACTTTTTTTAGAGAATGAATCAGACCATTTATGAACTCAGATTCTTTGCTGTAAAGGCCTTCTTAACTACATACTTTATACCCTTTGAAGGGTAAATTTCAGCCAAACTATATTACTGTTTGTGCACTATTGTGGGGTGAATTTGACCATTAACAGGTCAAATTCATCTACCCTAGTGCTAATACTAACCTATCTAGAGATTTGCTTGTTGAATCTCTTTATTGACCAAAGAGACTCAATTGAAAGCATATTTTCTGCACACTTATAGAGAGAACCTGACCATAGAGAAGGTCAGATTCTACACTTTAGTACAACCTTATTTTTAAGTATAGAACTATGAGTATGTACCATATTTATATTCATTTGGCCTGAAATATACAGAATATTTCAGCAAAGAAATACCAACAACAAAACAGTATTTATCACATTCACAGGTTCATTAATATGCTAATAAACATCTATACAGTCACATTTACATAAAGCAGAAGAGATAACCTCATTCATCAATGGCAACTAGTTTAAACAGAGGGAAGAAGAAGAAGAAGATTCCAGTTCAAGAAAATTCCATTAAGAAAAGATGAGTTAATACATACCTTTTTAAGAGTAAAAGCAACAGAAATTTGTCCAAATAAAGGTCAAATGCTAAAAACTGGAGACCAACACAACAACTAACAGGAAACAAAACTAGCAGTAGAGAAACCCAGACAGTGAGAGCTTGGAAATCCAGAAATTGAAGCAAGACCAACAAGAAAACAGATTTCAACCAGATAAACTCTTAAAACCCCAGAAAAACCAGTCAACTACCACTCAAATTCAAGAAAACCAAGACTGAAGAAAACTAGTTTTTTCAGATATTTCTATACCTAATCCAGTGTTCTTTTTGTATAGGATTTCTACTGTGTGTGTGTATATGAAATTTCTGTATCCAGATTTTCAACAGGGGCCCTTTTTTTTGTTCAAAAAGTAAAGTAAAGTAGAAGTCCAGAATATGTAGAAAGAAAGTCTATTTATAGGGAGCTCAAGGATGGGATATGCTTTGGCATATTCCTCATCCAAAAGGCTGAAAAAGTACATAGGCAGCTGTTATTCTTATCTTTGGGACAGCTGCCCCTCCTCTAGAACTTTCCTACTTTAGAAAAGACCTTTTTATCCTTAAGAATCTGATTTCCTAATATATATTTCCTCATGTACCCCTTTGAAGCCCCTATATTTACCATTAGGTAACCAGGGTGACTTACTTGGGTTATCATTTAACTATAGCTAACTGACACTAGTTATGCCCTTTAGATGACAACTAGTTATTCTTAACTGAGGTGAGTTAATTAATTAAAGGTTAATTGATTAAATGCCTAGAGTTAGCTTTCATACTAACTATCCATGTTTAAGTCATTTAATTATGAGTTTAATTAAACTCAATGGAGGTTAGTCAACTCAGTTCTCTTAACCTAGGTTAAATGAATCTGTTTTAGTCAATTAACCTCAAACTAATTGTATTAAACAAATTTTTTTAGTTAATTACTTAAGAGGCTACCTAACTTAATTTCTAGATTGAAGAAGTTGGAATTATTTAAATGTGAGACTAAGTGAATCAATTATTCTTAAACTTAGTTAACTCAAATGCACAATTGAACCTAACTAGTTGTCTTAGATCAATTAAAAGAAATAATTAAGTTGTTAGACCTAATTAATTAGGGTTCTTAATCCCTACTGATTTTGGACCTGTTTTGAGAATGAGGTTAACTAGGTGTTGGTTAATTCTAACTTAGTAAATTATACTTAACCCTTAATGAAATTAGGAGTCTAGTCTCTTTTTAGGAAGTTAGGTTAGATAATTAGCTTAATTAGTTAATTAGGTTCTTAGAGTTGGTTTCTAATTATGTGGTTAAATATCCTAGTCTTGATAGCGTGCCTAATCAATGACCAAAGCTCAGGACTCACAGGGGTAGTTGACTTGTTAGGATCAGATTTTATTAATAAATTAGGAGGTTAGGAGACTAATTACCAAAGATTCCTAGTCATCTTATATTCATATTAAACTGGACTGATTAACGAGTTAAGACCCCTAAGCGAACACATAAGAAATCAGTCAATCAACCAGGATATTCAAGAGGATATGATCAAGAACAAATACATCAAGACCTGAGTTATGTCATTCAAATTTCTAAACAGGGTTCGATTAATCTAAACATTTATGATTGAACTAAAAATACACAAGGTCAATTAACCCAACGTGAGCTAATGATAAGAAATAAATACGCACTAATATAGTAAATAAAATCCTAAGTTATCTACTATGCAATGAAATCCATACAGGTTTTGAATTAAATACATAACTAAACAGAATAAAACTAAAAAAAGAAAAAGAAAAAAGGAAAAAGAAACAGTCAGCCAAAAGGGACAATGAAAACAACGGTTAGGCCATTAATTTGTTCATGATTTTCTTAGTCGCATAATCACTCAGGGACTGGAGAATAATAGCTAGAGGAACAACAACAAGCAAAGAAGAAAACAGAGAGGAAAAAGAAAGAAAAGAAGTTAACTAAACTGAAATAATCTAAAAATGGTGATTAGCAAGAATTTTAGGTTTTAGTAACATGTAAAACAGTAAATAAGGAAGAAGAATACCCATTAAAGGGTTTGGCCGGAAAAAATTGGCCGGACCTTGGCCGGACTCCGGCAGGGTTTGAAAATGACTCAAACCCACAGAAATCGACAACCCTTAGTGAGAGTTGTCGACCCATGTAGGTGAGAGTCATTAAAAGTCTTCAGGGCAGCCGGCATGTGAGAGCTAGGGTTTCTGTTTTCTTAGATCTAAAATCGAAGAGATTTGGGTGTTTATTTGGGGAAACCAGTAGTGGGAGGTGACTGAGGGGAGGATGAGGATCATCTGGTGCGAATTTGGTGTCGATTGGAGAAGCTCCGCCGCCGGAGGCGATTTCTGGCAGGCGGAGGGTGGCGGCTAGGGTTTGTTGTTTAGAGAGATGTGAGAGAGACGGACATGGGTGGTGGTGTGAGGCTTTGGTGAAATGAGGGGGTGGGGTGTTGTTTGGACATATATATAGTTAGAGATTGGATAGTTCTCAGTCGTTGGATCTGGAAAGATCAACGGCTGAGATTGACACCTCTTAAACGGTGTCGTTTGGACTAAGTGAGGGTCAGGCCGGGTTGAGGGATTTATTGGGCTGGGTAGGTTGAGTGTATAGGGATTGGGCCTGGGTATTTCTTGGCCCAGGTCCGATTTTGACTTTCTTAACTAATTAAACTAATTAATCTAATTAAGTTAAAATCTAATTTAATCCAAAAATGTAGTAATTAATTTAGACCTTACTTTTCATCTATTTACAGATTAATCAAGAATAAGATGACCAATTTTATATTCCTAATTAATCTATGATTTATTGAATAAAAATGATTAATTTTAGTAATTAGTTATTAAAACTACTTTACATTAAATAACCATCATTCGTCTATTATTTAGTTAATTATAACTTTATAATTCTTTGATAATAGTGATGCAATTTTGAACAATTTTAAAAGATGAATTATGGATATGACAAAAAATACAAATCTTTCACAATTAATCACTGAAAATCAACAAAAATTCATAAAATCAATTGATTTATTGAAATTTTTATAGGACGATATGGCGAGTAAAAATCACATGCTCACACTCCTCAGGTGGTTCGGATGACTCTATTTTCATATCATCATCCAACCACAATGTGAAAAATTGGTTGGAGTGTGTATCAACATCCTCAACACTAATGACACTAGATTCAACAAAATATGTATCATCAATGTCCTTGGTTAATTCTAGTATCTTTTCTACCACATCGACATCCTCAAAATCCAGTCTGGCCTTCTCCACTAGCAATTCCTGTACGTCATCATCCATGGGTTATTTGTTACTATTAACCAGATAAGGTGGCAGTGGTTTCAGTTCCAACCTAGGTGGTTCTTCAACAGATGGCCTAGCCGGTGGGCTGTCTCTCTTCTCTAAGTGTAATGCCTCAAACTCGAGAGCCTTCATCCAAACTCTTTTTTCTTCAAGTGCTAACACCCAATCTGCTAGTTCTTCACCATTCATATCATCTAGATTCATCAAACATTCAGTCAAAGGGTCCCCAACAGTCAAGGACGCATCATCATCTTCCGGGATCACGTTCACAGCATCAATAAGAGAGCAGTTGGCGAACTCACTTGGTCGCCTTATAGACTTCTGCACGTTGAACGTGATTTCTTCATCATTGAGCCTCATCTTAAGTTCACCAGTCTCACAATCGATAAGGGCTCTGCCTGTGGCCAAGAATGGCCTTCCCAATATTATGGGAATTTGATCATCCACTTTACAATAAAGTATCACAAAATTAACAGGGAACACAAACTTCCCCACTTGCACCAATACATCGTCCAGAATGCCTGACGGTCTCTTTACCGTCTTGTCAGCTAGCTGCAATAACATTGAAGTTGGTCTGGCTCTACCAATCCCCAGTCTTTTATATATGGCCAGCGACATCAGATTAATGTTGGCCCCCAAGTCACATAGAGCTTTGGCGAAATCTAAGTTGCCAATGGTACAGGGAATTGTAAAACTCCCTGGGTCAGACAACTTTTCAGCAATAGGACGCGTGACCACCGACTACAAGTCTGAGTAAGGGTGATAGTAGCCAGATCTTGGAAGTCAAATTTTCTGGACATCAAGTCCTTCATCATTTTAGCGTAACCAGGCATTTCCTTCAGCGCATCAATCAATGGGATATTTACCTGTATCTGCTTTAGCATGTCCAAGAATTTTTTGTATTGTTCATCCTTTTGGTATTTAGCCAGCCTCTGAGGGAATGGAGCTGGCGGTCTCTTTTTCCCAGTGATTTGGGATTTTTCTTTCTTAGCCACCACCTCAACTACCGGCTCTTGGGCTATCTCCACTTCTTTTTCAGTCTCACCTTGTGCACTGGGTTCTTCTTCAGTAGGTTGCACTGTTACCTTGGTCAAGTTTGTTGAATCATCAAGTTCAATCGACATGGGTACCAGTGTCTCGGCCTGCCTGCTTTCACGAGCTCTCTCCAGTTCCAAGTCTAAATCCCTGCCATTGTGGAGAGTCACTGCCATCAACTGCCTTGGGCCCTGGTCCGTAGGATTTACCTTAGTATCTGTAGGTAAAGTCCCACGAGGACGATTGTTCACCGCCATAGATATCTCGCCCAACTGTACTTCAATATTTTTAATAGTTGCATCATGTACATCTACTCTCTCACTGATTTTGGCATTTTTCCCAATAACCTGCTGCATCATAGCTTATAACCTGGAAAACCCATCTTCTTGCCTTCCCCCTGTTGATGCTGAAGAGGGTAGTATGCTTGTTGTTGATTCTGATGGTTATAACCTTGTGGCCTCTGATATGGTGTTGCATTACCTTGTGGTCTCATGACACCCATATTTCCACAGTTCTGTTGTTCGTGAGGTGATCTATACGGTTGAACTTGCTGACCCCAACTCTGCTTCCCTTGTCTCTGGCTTCCATAATTTGACACATAATTCATGTTTTCTGGATAAGGAGGGTGATCACATTCTGCATTCCACTTATTACCAAATGGTTGACTAATGCAAGATGTGCATAAGCCCCCATTGGTTGTATCTACGATGTGTACCTGCTGCTTTTGTCCTGATTCCTCCACCTTCTTAGTTAATATGCTCATCTGTGTTATCAAGCTGGCCACGTTCTCTACAATAATATTGGATGGATAGAATGGCACTGAGTGAACTACAGGAATAATGGGTGCATTCCTTGTTGTCCATCCTGAATTCTGTGCGATTTTATCAACTAAGATCTGACTTTCTCTCCACGTTTTGCTCAAGAATGCTCCACCAGCTGAAGCATCAACATTTTCCTTCACCGTATCAGCCAGACCCATATAAAAATGCTGCCCCAACATCTGCTCTGGAATACCATGATGTAGACAGATAACTAGCATTCCCTTAAATCGTTCCCATGTCTCCTGTAATGTTTCAACTAGTTTATGTCTGAAACTCAAGATTTCATCAATTTGTTGAGCAGTCTTGTTGGGTGGATGAAACTTGTTCACGAACTTCTTAACTAACTCCTCCCATGTGGTAATGTAATTGATGGGGAGTGAGTTTAGCCAAGTCTGGGCAGCTCCAGTCACTAAGAATGGAAACAACAACAATTTTATTGCTTCCTAAGTGACGTTTGGCTGCCTCTGTGTTTTGCAAATTGATAGGAAGTTCTTCAAATGTTGTTGGGGGTCTTCGATGTATGACCCTGAGAATAGTCCCTTGTTCTGCAACAAGTGCAACATATTATTTGTAATATGGAAGGATTCAACCTGTATCTGAGGGACTAGTATCGCAGTGGCCAAATTCTTTGTCGTGGGTTGTGCCCAGTCATATAAAGGAGCCTCTACCCCTATTTGAGCGACTGGGTCTACCACATCATCCCCATTGTTGTTCCTATTATTTGGATCTTCCATGTCGGGTTCAAGTTGTTCAATTGATGGTTGTTGTTTGCTTTTCCGGTTGGCCCGGTTTAGGGCCTTGAAAACTTCTCGGGGTCTGATAAGGCTTCAATTACTTCACCAGTTCTTGATCAGTTTCTAGGCATGCACCTGTACAACCAAGTTAGCAAACGTTAAACTTTCAATGTATAAATGAAAATTGAAGAAAATTGACTATATTTCAGAATTTTGTATTTCTTACAACTTCAATTGATAACACCGTTAATTCCCTGGCAATGGCGCCAAAATTTGATCACGCAAAACTATGTCTTATAGGAAGACTAAACGGGCGCTGCAAATATAATCCGGGGTATTACGCCCAGAGTCGATCCCACAGGGAATTTACGTATCAATCAAGTCGTCAGAATTCGCAACATTTACTTAATCAATTCTCTCAAGACTTTTGAAGATAATTTGGTGATGTTTTACTATTTCTACAGACAATAATAATAAACTAACGATTAACTAACAATATGGTGTAAACAATTATAATAAAGGTCTAAGGTTATGGTTTCCCCCGTCGGTGAACTTCCTTCTCGGATACTTCTTATAGTTTGATTAGTTGTCTCTATCAATCATGAACACTCTATCTACCATAAATCTCTCTCAAGTAATTATGATAATTTACTAGACGCACTCTCTCAAGTTACGCTAGCTAGATTGCATTACAGTTCACTTTAGATTGCACCCGAAGTATCGTTATTTCTAATCCAACTTCTAAACCCTCGGTTATGACTTTCGTCTATACTCCGGGAGTGATGTTGTTCAAACAACTACCTAAATATGCACTCTCTCTCAAGTAGATACATAATAAATAGGAACAGCTAATTGAGGGCCCTTCAATCAACTACAACAAGAACGTAGTTGAACAAATAGAGTTTAATCAACCAATCAAAGCTATATTAATATCACCATAAGTTCATCCCCCAACGGGTTCCACCAAAACCCTAGATTAAGAAATTAGCTACTTATTCTCATAAGAATCAAACCCAAAATAACTTGCATAATTAAACTATAAAGTAATGAATAAAAGCTGTAAAAATCAATGTTTTGCTTCTCTGAGTAGTATTCCACAAGCGTCTCTTGTCTCTAATGGCTTCTCCTCAAAGTTGTGTTTTTGGGTCTATATATATGTTTGGGATACACCCTAAACATGTAGGAGACTTCTATTCAAACCGGGAAACACTTAAAATCTTCAAAACTCGGATTTGACCGGATCAGGGGCCAGGCGTTACAGGCCAAGCACCTGGATAATGCCTGGCCAGGCCTGGCGTTTTGGCTCTGGCGCCTGGATAGCGCATGGTCTCACCAGGCTTTATAGCCCAAACGCCCGGCTAAAGCCTAGTGTGACCAGGCTTTTCAGCTTAAACGCCCGGGTATAGCCGGCTTCACTCCTTTTTGACTTTCGAGGGTATTTTCAACGTTTATTCATCCGTTCAACTCGGCTTCCGTTTGAAATTCACCTACACATAAAATAGACTCCATTAGGCACATACAAAGTGTATTTTTATCATTAACTTACATAATTGCAAGGCATATAATGTGTTAAACCATGAATTCTAGAGACGCATCAATCATCCCCTATAGGTGTGGACACATATACTGGGGAACTTAAAGAATCACGAGGCACAACCAAATATGAAGCAAAATAAGAGGACACATAGGAGTAAGTAGATCCCGAATCAAATAGAACTGAAGCATCTCAACTGCAAACTGAAACAGTACCTGTGATAACGGCGTCAGATGACTCAGCCTCAGGCATGGCTGGAAAAGCATAGCATCGGGGCTAGGCCCCACCACTCTAAACTACATCTCTAGGGCGGTGCAGAACCCGGTGCCGGGACCATGGCACGAGAACTATGATGTTGTGAACTGCTTGATGCACGAGGGAAAAATCTAAATGTGCCTCGGATCACCATAAGTATAATAAGACCTCGGTTGCTGTGACTGCTGGCCATGAAGCTGACCTTGTCAACCTAAGGAGCTGGTGGTGCACTGTAGGCTAGCTAATCAAAATAAAGCATATGAGGGCCACGACCACATGGAGCACCGTGGGATGCCTGGAGTGCTAAATGAAACGGCCTGGGAGGATGGCCTCTTCCAAAAGCACCCCTGCCTCCATATGAGGCACCGCTGAACCCACCAGAGTGATGAGGTCTCTTGCTAGACCCCTGACCTCCCTGAGAAAGAACCACTTCAACTCGCCTGGCGACATTGACAGCCTCCTGAAAAGAAATCTCGCTCCCAGTCTCCTTAGCCATCTACAACTTGATAGGCTGAACAAGTCCCTCAATAAACCTTCTCAGCCCATCTCTCTCGGTAGGAAGTAGAAGAAGATCATGATGGGCCAAATCCACAAAACGGGTCTCATACTGAGTAACAGTCATACTGCCTTGCTGAAGATGCTCGAACTAACGGCGATGCTCCTCTCTCTATGTGATAGAGAGAAACTTCTCCAGGAAAAGCTGAGAGAATTGGTCCCAAGTAAGAACAGGCGACCCCGCTGGTCTGGTCAATAAATAATCTATCCACCATTTCTTGGTGGAACCAGTCATCTGAAATGCACCAAAATTGAGCCCATTGGTCTCCACTATAACCATGTTCCGTAGATACTCATGACATCTGTCAAGATACTCCTGGGGGTCCTCTGAAGATGCACCACTGAAATGAAATGGAAAGATCTTGATGAACTTTTCCAATCTCCATAAATCCCTAGAAGACATAGTTGGCCCCTCACCGGCCTGTGCCGCAACAACCGACTGAACTACTCTCACTGGCTAAGCTGCTGGAGTCTGATACCGGGGAGCCATCTACTCCAGAGTGTGATTAGTAGGAGTTTGTGCTCCTCCTCCAGCCTGAGAGACGACTGGTGCCATGGGAAATGCGCCAGTCTGGGTCACACTCTCCATAAGGCCCACCAAACTAACCAAAGCATCCTGAAGCACTAGGGTGGAAATGAACCCCTCCGGAACCAGATCTGGCCCAGCAGGAACAGTTTGGACTGGAGCCTCCTCCTCAAAGTCCACCTGAGGCTCCACTGTTAGGGCTCTAGGTTGAGCCCTGCCCCTACCTCGGCCTCTGGCACGACCTCGACCTCGACCTCTACCCATCGTAGGAGCTGCCACTGGAGGCTCTAGTTGCTGCTCAGCTGAAGAAACGGGTACGTGTTCTCGCCATCTGTGAGAGAACAAGAGTAGAAGAGTTCAATCAGTACTGAGCAAACAAAATTGCACAGAGAAGAATAGAAGTGAAACTTGTTCCTAAACTTCATAGCCTCTGGGAGTCCGTACCGATCCCCCAGACTTTACTAAGCTTGCTCGTGAATCGTGAGACCTAGGCAACCTAGTTCTCTAATACCAACTTGTCATGATCCGGAATTGCCATCGTCTGGACCTTGATGGCGCCTAACATCCCACTTGCTAGGCAAGCCACGTTAGAGTGTTATTAAGCCGCACCTTATTCAATTCAGGCAAAAACAACAATAAGCTAAGATGAAATACAACGGATACGAAATAATATAAAGACTTCAAAATATTTACAATCACCTAGATCTGGAGTCACAATCCATGAGCTACTAAGATTACTACCAACAGAGTCTGAAGAAGGGAAATACACTGTTTTGAAGTAGGAAATACAGTAAAAGATAAAACTAAGAAGAGACTCCAGGGTCTGCAAATGCCAGAAGATCTACCATGGGTCTTCTGGTAGCAAATCCGACAGCTAATCTCTCAATCAGCTAGAGCCGATACCAAAATCTGCACAAAAAGTGTAGAGTGCAGTATCAATACAACCGGTACTAGTAAGCGTCGAGCCTAACCTCGACTAAGTATTGACGAGGCTAAGACAAGACACCTACAAATCAAACATGTACAGTTTAACAGTACACATATATATACTAATAACAGTAGCGAAGAACTAAACATGCAATACCGGGAGGGGGAAACGTGCTAAGGGGGATACGAGATTAAGAACTACATCAGAAAGATAACTTGAGCAACCAATATACTATAAATCAATAGAAACAATGAACAAAGTAAAGGAAAAATGCACGACATCACCCGTCGTGCTTTTAGTCTCATCCTTACCATGAAATTAATATAAACGACACGACATCACCCTTCGTGCATTAACTCTCATAACATGGCACGACATCACCCTTCATGCATTACACTCACAATATGGTACGACATCACCTTTCGTGCATTAACTCTCATAACATGGCACGACATCACCCTTCATGCATTACACTCACAATATGGTACGACATCACCTTTCGTGCATTAACTCTCATAACATGGCACGACATCACCCTTCATGCATTACACTCACAATATGGTACGACATCACCTTTCGTGCATTAACTCTCATAACATGGCACGACATCACCCGTCGTGCATTACACTAACAATATGGCACGACATCACCTTTCGTACATTAATACTCTCCCTTAACATAACATAATGAACAAATCACAACAGGAAGATAAAATAACAAGTACAGTCTTACTTCCACATTTGGTTCCATAATGTCAACCACAATTTCGAAATCAATACTCAATTACCACCAAAAGATTCGTTAGCATGATAAAAGCGATAGATTTAACAATACTAGTCTAAACATGGATAACATGAAAAATGGAAGCTAAATTTGCAAGAAACCACATCCCACCTGCATACTTTAATCCAACTACAATGCACAAGTACTCATCATCTCACATATACGGTGTTCCCAGCAATTAAACAAGTAGCAAATAGGCAAACAATTCTTATTCCCTCAATCAAGGTTAACCACGACACTTACCTCGCTCCGACATCCCAAACTCAATGCTTAACTACGGATTTTCCTTTCACACAAGCCTCTGAACCAATAGAATATATAAAATTACCAACCAAACAATTCAATTTAAGCATTAGGAATTACCCACGATTGTAAAGAATTCAATTTAGGCCATTTTTTAAAAAAGGACAATAAAAGTCAACGCGCCGGTCCGCTTGATCCAAATCCGAAATTCGGACCAAAACCGGATTACCCATTCACCCCCGAGCCCGGTTATGTGATTTATTTTGGAATTCGATCCCAATTTGAGGTCTAAATCCCCAAATTATTAACTCCCTAATTTCTACCGAAAACCCCCCAATTCCACCATGAAAAGTTTAGATTTTTGGTTGAATCTTAGGAAAAAGCAGTGGAAGATTGAAAGAAATTAGTTTAAGATCACTTACCAATGATTTGGGAAGAAAATTTCTTTGGAAAATCGCCTCTTGTGTTTCTAGGGTTGAAAATTTGAAGAATGAATCAAAAATCCCGTTTAAGTCCTATTTCTTCAGCTGCAAATGTCACATTTGCAACCTGCGCAAGTGCGAAGGTTTCATCGCAAATGCGAGAACATCACACTTCTGCATTCTTCGCAAATGCGAAGGATAGTTCGCAAATGAGAACTCAGGCTGGCAAATCCGACGCAACTATTCTTCGCAAATGCGAGAAATAGCTCGCAAATGCGGAACCGGCAGAGGTCGCAAATGCGATGCCTAATCTCGCATTTGCGAGATCAGAGGCCTACACCAGAAATTGAAACACCAGGAATGCTCTAAGTCTAATTTTGTCTCTATAGCCTATCCGAAACTCACCCGAGCCCTAGGGGCTCTAAACCAACTATGCTCACAAGTCTAAAAACATCATACAAACTTGCTCGCATGATCAACACATCAAAATAACACCTAAAACTATGAATTGAACATCAAATCAAATGAAATTTTTAAGAAAACTTTGAAACCTCTATTTTCACAACCGGACGTTCGAATCACGTCAAACCAACTCCGTTTTCATCAAATTTCACAGACAAGTCATAAATATGGTATTGAACCTATACCAGGTTCCGGAATCAAAATACGGACCCGTTATCCAAAAGTCAATTTTTTGTCAAACATATCAAATTCATTAAGCCTATAACTTCCAAATTTCGACAAAGTCCGATATCTCAGGCTAGGGACTTACGAATTCGATTCTGAGCATACGCCCAAGTCCCAAATCGTAGTACAGACCCACCAGGATTGTCAAAATATGAATCCGTGTCCGTTTACTAAAAATATTAACTGAAGTCAACTCAAATAAAGTTTTAGGCAAAAATCCTTAATTTTCACTATTTTAACATAAAAGCTTTCTAGAAAGACGCCCAGACTGTGAACACAAATCGAGAAAGGTTAAAACATGATTTTTAAAGCTTCAAATCACAGCATTACATTTCAAAATACGAGATGGTCTATCGGGTCATCACACAAGCAAGTTACTATGAATTACAATATCCAAAAATGTGGAGTATAAAAATTAGATGATCATAGTGGTGGTAAAGTGTGCATATTTATATTACCAATTTCAAGAAGCCATTTTCCTTGAATAGTGAGTCCATTATGAGTAAGGGTGTACAAAAGAAACCGATAAATTCCACTTAATCGATAGTCCGAGTCAAACCGAAAAAAATAACTCCGATGCAGTTTGGTTTGATGTGGTTTGATATTGAAAAATAAAACCCCACCATAATTGCTTCGGTTTTAACTAAAAAAAGTCAAATCAAAATCAAACCAACCCGATAGTACATTTATATAATTTTAAAAAATATTTTATACATATAAATATTTATTTTAATGTAATTTATAAATATTTCTTAAATATTTTCACAGTTTTATCTTTTAACATATTATTTCAAGTTTAGACTTAACATTTTTGAACGATAAATAAATTTTATAGCCCATAAATGTAATAACTCAAACAAAGTTCAAATCAATACTAATACTAACAAAAGAAATTCAATTTAATACTAGGAATGACGATAATGTTGGATAATTATTTTAGTTTTACATTCGTTTATAATGAAAAGGCACAAATTAGTTTATATTTTTCTTTAGTGCTTAGTTATGTAATTAATATTAGTACTTATTAGCTATACTTATTTTAGAATGACCTATATATTATTTTTAGATTATTTTAATTTTCATTATGGCTTATTAATTTGCAATGTTTGTTTTATGGAATTTTATTATTTTGTCTTTGTTATTGAATATTTTAGTATAATGCTATGATTTATATCATATTATTGTGCTAGTTTCTTGAAAAACACATTATATAGGTGTATTTAAAAAATCCGAAAAAATCAAGATTAAAAAACCCGACTTTTGTTGGTTTGGTTTGGTTTATAAATTTATAAATCCGACATCATTTGTTTGATTTGATAATTCAAAAATACGGACAAACCCGACCTATGTATACCCCTAATTATGAGCATTTGTTTAGTCGGTTTGTTACATTTGAAAGATTCACAATTACTACATTAATGTTGAATTTCACAAAACCTAAGTTAATTCTGAATTTTGTAACTGTTGAGTTAATGTTGACTTCGGAATTTCTCGAAAAATGTTGGTCTTTTGGTATTCTTATCTAGAGACTCAGAATAGTTGCTTTTGGGTTCTTGACTGTTTATCCTAAAAAATCTTTTCCAGATATTCATAGACATTCCGGATACTCGATCATTTTTGAATACTTATGGTGGTTACTTGTGGATTAACACCATTTGATCTCGATTTAGAGAACTTAGGATTCACTTTCATAGTTGACCTTCTGGTTTGACCTGAAGCTTTAAGCAATATATATTTGTCACGCGTTGGATTGATCAACGATCACGTGTCAAGACTAGAGTTGAAATTGTTAGTGTAGACCCCAATCTGTGTATCGATATGGTTACCTGAACCCATGCACTATGGGGTCCATCCCCATCAAGAAAGCAAAAATGAGGTAACAGATGCCAAAACCAATTTTGGCCAAAATTGGTTTTGGTTCTCGATTTGCAATTTGCAAATCGTAAGTTTCAAGAAACCAACTTCTGATTGGTTAAGAGTTACGACACTTCTTCCTATAAATAAAAGCCTTCAGCTTCTCATTCAGACACACCAATCTCATAGAAAGATATATCTGAGAGTTAAAGAGCAGTGCGAGGTATTCATAGGCAGTGTAGTCTGTGAGGGAAAATAGAGAGTGTGAGCGATATTGTAGTGAGGTGGGAATCTTAAAATAACGTTATTTCTTTTGAGTGTATAGTGGTTCCTGGAGTATTTTACTCGGACTACTGGGTGTAAAATTCCTCATTATATTGGGTTACTTATCTCCTCTTGGGCTCGTGGGTTTTTCCCTTATTCAGAAGGGTATTCCACGTTAAAAATTTTTGTGTCCTTGTTGTTCCTTTTTATTCTTGTTGATTATCATATTTCGGTACTAAATTATCGTCCCACTGTTATTACCGTAAATATTATTCCTGTGGGGGGTTTATTCCCAACAACTGGTATCAGAGCACATGTTCTGCTCGTTCACATAAATACTATTCACTGTCAGTAGTACTATACTCGGTGAAAGAAAAGTGTCCAGAGTAAAGTACGAGGTAGAAAAATTCAACGGAGATAGCAGTTTCTCAACATGGCAAAGAAGGATGAGGGATATGCTCATTCAACAGGGATTACACAAGGTACTAGATGCTGATGCCAAAAAGCCTGATACCATGAAAGTTGAGGATTGGGAAGACTTGGATGAAAAGGCTGCTAGTGCAATCAGGTTGCACTTATTAGATGATGCGGTAAATAACATCATTGATGAAGATACCGCATGTGGTATTTGGACAAGGTTGGAAAACCTATACATGTCAAAACACTGACAAATAAATTGTACCTGAAGAAGCAGTTATACGCCCTACACTTGGGTGAAGGTACAAATTTTTTGTCATATTTAAATGTGTTTAAAGGACTAATCACACAGCTAGCCAACCTCAGAGTGAAAATCGAGGAAGAAGATAAAGCCATCTTGTTGTTGAACTCGTTACCATCTTCGTACGATAATTTGGCAACAACCATCCTGCACGGTAAGACTACCATTAAGTTGAAAGAGGTCACATCGGCTCTTCTACTCAATGAGAAGATGAGAAAGACGCCTGAAAATCAAGGACATGCTCTCATCACAGAAGGTAGAGGCAGGAATTATCAAAGGAGTTCGAGCAACTATGGTAGATCCGGAGGTCGTGGGAAGTCCAAGAACCGATCCAAATCAAAATCCAAAAATTGCTACAATTGCAATCAACCAGGTCACTTCAAAAGAGATTGCCCAAATCTAAGGAAGGGAAAAGGTGAAACCAGTGGCCAGAAGAATGACGAAAACACAACCGCCATGGTGCACAGCAATGATAATGTTGTTCTCTTCATAAATGACGAAGAGGAATGCATGCATTTGGCAGGTCCAGAGTCAGAATGGGTGGTTGACACAACATCATCTTACCATGCCAGACTGGTAAGAGATATTTTTTGCAGATATATAGCAAGTGATTTCGGCACTGTGAGAATGGGTAACACAAGTTACTCAAAGATTGCGGGGATTGGTGACATTTGTATCAAGATAAATGCCGGATGCACATTGGTTCTAAAAGATGTGCGGTATGTACCTGATTTGCGGATGAACTTGATCTCGGGAATTGCTTTAGACTGAGATGGATACGAGAACTATTTTGCAAATCAAAAGTGGAGACTCACCAAGGTATCATTGGTGATTGCAAAGGGAGTTTCTCGTGGCACGTTGTACATGACAAATACAAAAAATATCCGGAGGTGAGTTGAATGCAGCACAAGGTGAAATTTCTGCAGATTTGTGGCACAAAATAATGGGTCATATGAGCGAGAAGGGATTGCAGATTCTTTCCAGAAAATCACACATTTCTTATGCTAAAGATACAACGGTAAAACCTTGTGACTACTGTTTATTTGGTAAGGAGCATAAAGTCTCATTTCAGACATCGTCTAAAAGAAAATTGAATATACTTTATTTGGTATACCTTGATGTTTGTGGTCCAATGGAAATTGAATCGATGGGAGGTAACAAATATTTTTTTACTTTTATTGATGATGCTTCACAACAATTGTGGGTTTATATTTTGAAAACCAAAAATCAGGTGTTTCAAGTTTTCCAAAAGTTTCATGCTCTGGTGGAAAGGGAGACGGATCGAAAGCTAAAACGTCTCTGAAGTGGCAACGGAGGTGAATACACTCAAGGGAATTTGAAGAATATTGTTCAAGTCATGGGATCAGACATGAAAAGACAGTTCCTGTAACCCCACAGCACAATGGTGTAGCAGAGAGGATGAGTCGCACCATTATTGAGAAGGTGAGAAGCATGCTCAGAATGGCTAAACTACCTAAGTCATTCTGGGGTGAAGTAGTTCAAACAACCAGTTGTCTGATCAATAAGTGTCCATAAGTTCCATTGGAATTTGACATCCCAGAAAGAGTTTGGACCAACAAGGAGGTGTCCTACTCACATCTGAAGGTGTTCGGTTGTAGAGATTTTTCACATGTACCAAATGAGCGGAGAACAAAGCTGGATGATAAATACGTTCCCTGCATATTCATCAGATATAGAGATGAAGAGTTTGGGTATAGATTGTGGGATCCTGTAAAGAAGAAGGTCATCAGAAGCAGAGATCTAACCTTCCGAGAAAGTGAAGTTGGAACTGCTAATGATATGTCAGAGAAGGCCAAGAATCGTATAATTCCTAACCTTGTTACCGTTCCTTCTACTTCTAACTATTTCGCAAGTGCAGAAAGTATGACCGACGAGGTTGCCGAGCAGGAGGAGCAACCTGATGAGATTATTGAGAAGGGGGGCAACTTGATGATGGTGTCGAGAAAGTCGAGCGCCCCACCCAGGGAGAAGAGAAACCTCAACCTCTGAGGAGATCAGAAAGGCCAAGGGTAGAGTCATGCAGGTACCCTTCCACAGAGTATGTCCTCATCAGTGATGAGGGGGAGCTAGAAAGTCTTAAGGAGGTGATGTCCCATACAGAAAAGAACCAGTGGATGAAAGCCATGTAAGAAGAGATGGAATATCTACAGAAAAATAGCACGTACCAACTGGTTGAACTTCCAAAGGGTAAAAGACCACTCAAATACAAGTGGGTCTTTAAACTCAAGAAAGATGGAAATGACATGATGGTCAGATACAAAGCTCGATTGGTGGTTAATACAGGAGAAAGGTATTGATTTTGATGAAATATTCTCACATGTTGTCAAAATGACTTCTATTCGTACAATCTTGAGCTTAGCAGATAGCCTAGATCTTGAAGTGGATTAGTTGGATGTGAAAACTGCATTTCTTCATGGAGATTTGGAAGAGGAGATTTATATGGAGCAGCCAGAAGGATTTGAAGTAGCTGGAAAGAAACACATGGTGTGCAAATTGAATAAGAGTCTTTATGGGTTGAAGCAGGCACCAATGCAGTGGTACATGAAGTTTGACTCATTCATGAAAAGCCAAACATACATAAAAACCTATTCTGATCCATGTGTATACTTCAAAATATTTTCTAATAATAACTTTATTATATTGTTGTTATATGTGGATGACATGTTGATTGTATGAGAAGACAAGGAGCTGATTGCAAAGTTGAAGAGAGATTTGTCCAAGTCATTTGATATGAAGGACTTGGGCGCAACACAACAAATTCTGAGAATGAACATTGTTCGAGAGCGAACAAGCAGAAAGTTGTGGTTGTCTCAGGAAAAGTACATTGAATGTGTACTAGAATGCTTCAACATGAAGAATGCTAAGTCAGTCAGCACACCTCTTGCTAGTCATCTAAAGTTGAGCAAGAAAATGTGTCCTACAACAATGGAGGAAAAGGAAAGCATGACCAAAGTTCCTTATTCCTCTGACATCGGAAGTTTGATGTATGCAATGGTATGCAGTAGACCTGATATTACTCATGCAGTTGGTGTTGTCAGTAGGTTTCTTGAAAATCTTGGGAAAAAACACTAGGAAGCTGTCAAGTGGATACTTAGGTACTTGAGAGGACTGCAGGAAATTGTTTGTGCTTTGGAGGATCTAATCCAGTCTTAAAGGGCTATACAGGTGCAGATATGGTAGCTGACAATGATAGCATAAAATCCATTACTGGATATTTATTTACATTTTCAGGGGGAGCTATATCATGGAAATCGATGTTGCAGAAGTGTGTCGCACTCTCTACAACTGAAGCGGAGTACATTGCTGCTACTGAAGCTGGCAAGAAGATGATATGGTTGAATCGGTTCCTTCGAGAGCTTAGCTTGCATCAGAAGGAGTATATTGTCTATTGTGACAGTCAAAGTACAATAGACTTGAGCAAGAACTCCATGTACCATGCAAGGGCAAAACATATTGATGTGAGATATCATTGGATGCGAGAAAAGGTAGAGAGTGAATCTCTGCAAGTCCTGAAGATCTCCACAAGTGAGAATCCTACAGATATGCTGACCAAGATGGTACCAAGAGACAAGTTCGAATTGTACAAAGAACTTGTCAGTATGCACTCAAATTAGAAGTCTGGTGTTACCTCCTTCAGAAGAATGGGTCTGGAGGAGGAGATTGTGGGGTCCATCCCCATCAAGAAAGCAAAAAGAAGGAAACAGATGCCAAAACCAATTTTGGCCAAAATTGGTTTTGGTTCTCGATTTGCTATTTGCAAATCGCAAGTTGCAGGAAACCAACTTCTGATTGGTTAAGAGTTACTACACTTCTTCCTATAAATAGAAGCCTTCAGCTTCTCATTCAGACACACCAATCTCAAAGCAAGATATATTTGAGAGTTAGAGAGCAGTGCAAGGTATTCATAGGCAGTGTAGTCTGTGAGGGAAAATAGAGAATGGGAGCGATATTGTAGTGAGGTGGGAATCTTAAAAGAGGGTTACTTCTTTTGAGTGTATAGTGGTTCCTGGAGTATTTTACTCGGACTGTTGGGTGTAAAATTCCTCATTATAGTGAATTACTTTGCTGCTCTCAGGCTCGTGGTTTTTTTCCTTATTCAGAAGGGTTTTCCACGTTAAAAATCTTTGTGTCCTTGTTGCTCCTTTTTATTCTTGTTGATTATCGTATCTTGGTACTACATTATTATTCCGTTATTATTACCGTGAATATTATTTCTGTAGGGGTTTATTCCCAACAACCTCTCCTCAAACCAAGTGCATCACTGGTACTTTTTGACGAATGGACTTACATATGCTTTGTGCACCCATGCTCGATAGAACACTTTGGTGATGGTTGATGCGTGTATCTTTCTTTCGTCTGTTGCTTCTCTTTTTTTCCCTTTCTATTTCTTTTTTACCCTTTTGTTCTTTTCTTTTTGGACTACTCTTTGAGCTATTTTTAATTGAATTCCCATTTATGATTTCGATTTTTGGTTTTTCCTTTATCGTTCATTCTAGGAGTTTCAAGAACCCAAAAAAATAAAAAATTTAAGTTAGTTTTGAAACTGTGCAATTTCAAGTTCCCTCTTCTCTTCATTTATCCTTTTCCATTTGAATGGTTGTTTATTTTGCTACGTAGACCTAAGATAATTGTAACTACATATTATAATGCTATTATTGATCATTACTAAATGTAGTGAAATTATTCAAGGACAATGATAAATGAAATGATGTTTCTTTGTGATATTTGTATTGATAGTAGTTTATTCGCCAAGTTATTATGCGTGACAATAGAATATATCAAAACAAACGACGATTAGTTGTACCCAAAAGCGAGTACGAATATCGGGTGTAAGAAATAAAAAAAAAAAGATCAGAAGGTAATAATATACCTATTCATTTAAATTTTGGATCCGCCTCTGACCACAGTATAAAGACTCTTTAGTGTTTTAAACATCTGAATAAACCTTACATCCATATCTTACAGTTTTGTATAATCTCTCCATATGTCAAATCAAATGCTTTAGTTTGACCATTTAATAAAATTGGAGACTGAAATTGTTGCGTTCAGTAATATTTTTTGATATTGCATATTGGGTTTTTATTTTAACTTTCTAATATAATACAATACAAAAAAATTATATAGGAGAAAATAAAAGTGGCCTATATAAATTTTAATCGAGTGTAGTATATATATATATATATATATATATATATATATATATATATATATATATATATATATATATATATGGAAATTCCGTCTCCGAGAAAGATGGAAATTTGTTTTGCGCTGTGTTGACTTAAGAGTAAGCATTCCAGACTATACAACACTGATCTGTATTTTTTCATGCTGTCTACATCTTTCTTTAGTCCATTTCATCTCCTTTTTCCTTCTTTGAACTAGAAATATCTTTTCCTATTACTAATATATATATATAATGCTAACGAACACTAAAACATTTTTTTCATATTCGAAACGAATTGCGTTGATGGTGTTAAGAACCTTGATGCTCAAAAATATTTCAAGAATTACCATATTATTCAATCAGTAGAAGTTTTAACTTTGAAGGAAGGAGAACTATTACAGGATACAGATTATTTTCTTCTGATTCTTCAGCTTTTTTCGTGACTGTGTAATAGGGGACTGACTCCTACTGTGTTCATCAAAATGGATGCCCCAGCTATGATTAACAAAAATATTTACCTATGCTCAAGGTCTGGACAGTGATTGCTGAAAAAGAACTAATTGCATGGTATTCTGCCCATCAATATAGGCCACAAATTCAATTGGAGAAGGCCGAGTGGCAGGAAATTAAATTCTGCATAGAGGGCCAACTAATATTTCAATTGACAAATTTACAAGACAGGATCCATATTTAACAGCTTTTACAATCATGTACGTCTGCAGACAGAGTCTACCTTACTGGAATCTTTCCATTTCAGTGATAGATTGCTCAATTATATGTTGAATGTATTTTATCTTTCCCTCTTTGCTCTTTGTTCTGTGACGAATTACCGAGTCTTTTTGTCATTTCAACGATATATTTGCCCTGATGGAAGGCTTGTTGAAATTCCAATTCAGTGGGCTGACAAGATCCGTCTGTAGCATAGGTTCCCAGCTCCATAGCATGATCCACATTTTACCTCAAACATTCCTTTCCCACAAGTATATCCAAGAGGAACAAATATCATGCCATGATGTGCCAACTGAGTTATGACTGTTAGTCTGCAAGAAACAAGCACTGGTATCCAGTGACGGATCCAGAATTTTGTGCAAGCGAGTTCAATCTTAGAAGTACATAACTTTAGTCGTAAAATAATAGTTGTCAAGTGGGTTCAAATAATATATTTATAAAATTTATGCAGTTTTAATCATAATTTATACATATTCACAATATTATTTTTTGACGAATCGGGTTCAGCTGAACCCACTTGCCACAATATGTGTCTGCCACTGCTGGTGTCAATCAAAGAGCTATCAAATAATACTCAGGCAATATAAAAGAGAAGAAATAAGTATCCAAAACTGTTATTTTCTGGCTTGAATTATTTCCTTGTATTTTTAGGAAACCCATAATCCCTATAGGTTTAGGAAAACCCATTGCCCTAATAGATTTGGGAAAAGAAAAGCTATTGTCCTTGTCAAATTAGGAAACATTTCTCTTATAGGTTTGAGACTATTTGTGATCTATATATAAGGGTTGTAGTTGGAGATTCTATAGATTGTATTGTGTTTTTCTTCTCATTCATAGTGGAAAACTCTCTATGCTTTTGCCCCGAAGATTAGGCTTAGCCGAACCTCGTTAAATCCTTGTGTTGATTTTTCTTCTCTATTTGCTTTGTGTGTGATTGTGTGCTAGTTAACCCACGATTTTTCGCAACAATTGGTATCAAAGCAAGGTTCGGGTTTCTACATATAATCTAGGGTACGATGTCTTCATCATCTTCAATAAAGTACGAAGTAAAGAAATTTGACGGGGTTTCTAGTTTCAGTCTATGGAAGATTATGATGAAATCGTCTCTGGTGTTACAAGGGTCATGGAAGACAATTGATGAGTATTTTCCTGAAGAGATGAAAGAGATAGAGAAGGTAGACCTGAAGGAGAGGGCTTTGAGTTCGATGTTCATGAGCGTTACAAATAGCACTATTCGGGAAATTGCTGAAGAAACTTCTACAACAAGGGCATGGAAGAAGCTAGAAGATCTGTATTCTAACAAATCGTTGACAAACCACATCTACCTGATAAAGAGGTTATATAATCTCCGTATGAACGAAGTTACACCTGTTAAAACTCACCTTGATGAGTTTAATTCAATTATAATGGACATGAAGAACGTGGATATCAAAATTGAGAGTGAGGATCAGGCCTTGATTGTGGTATGTTCTTTACTATCGTCTTATGATACTTTTGCGATACTCTGCTATACGGGAAAGACAATATTTCACTGAAAAATGTTAGTAATGCACTAAAATCTAAAGAGTTGAAAAAGAGCTTTCCAAACAGCAGAACTGAGGGTGAAGATCTTGTGAGGAGAAACACAACAGAAGAACTTTAACAGGAAAAAGTCAATCGCCAGATCAAAGTCTAGAGCAAGGAAGCAGAACTGTTATGAGTGCGGGGAGAAAGGTCACTACAAGAGAGAGTGTCCCGAGCTGAAAGAGAAAAGAGAAAAGCAGATAGTAGATAATTCGGTAAATGTTGTTGACACTGGCAATAATTCTGATGATAGTGCTTATGTATGGGAAGTTTGTGTTGTGAGTTCTAGTCGTGGGCAGAATCTTGGGTTCTTGATTCTGGTGTTACTTTTCACATGTGTCCATACAAGAATTGGTTCGCAACTTACAAGCAAATTAGTGGGATTTTCTACATGGGAAATGACAATCCATTACCAGTAGAGGGGATTGGTAATATCAAATTGAGAATGTTCGATGGAATTATCAGAAACATTGAGTGTTGGCATGTTCCTCGAATAAAGAGAATTTTGATTTCTCTTTCGACTTTGGATGATCAGGGATATAAGTTTCACTCCGATAATGGAATACTTAAAATGTGTAAAGGCTCCAGGGTACTCATGAAGGGTAAACTGCATTCTAAATTGTATCATCTTCAGGCCAATGTAGTTGAAGGGCAAGCTGTTGTAGCTTCTAGAAAAAATAATCTGAATCAATCTCAGTTGTGGTACTTGCAACTTGGTCATATGAATAATAAAGGGTCTTCTTTGTTGAGTAAGCAGAATATGTTGAATGTGTACAAAAATTAAGTTTAGTATTTTTGTGAGCATTATGTGTTTGGTAAACAGATAACGATGTTCAGCAAGAAGGTCGAGCACAAGACCAGAGACAAGTTAGATTATATACACTCAGACTTGTAGGGTCCAAACAGAGTTCCCTCTAAGAGTGGTGCTAGGTATTTTATGACTTTGATTGATTATTACTTAAAGATGGTGTGAGTGTATTTTCTGAAAATAAAAGATGAGGCATTTCCGACATTTGTTAAATGGAAGACGATGGTTGAGAGGCAGACATAAAGAAAAGTTAAGCGTCTTCAAACTGACAATGGGTTGGAATTTTACAATTCTGAGTTCGATAATTTCTGCAGCAGAGGGGGCATAGTGAGACACCGCATTTGTTTCGGAACACCACAACAAAATAGTGTTGCAGAACGTATGAACAAAACGCTTTGTGATAAGTCACGAAGCATGCTTTCACACTCATGTGTTAGCAAGGATTTTTGGGCTGAAGCAATCAACACAACTTGTTATTTGGTCAACAGATCTCCATCCACATCTATTGAGTCCAAAACTCCTTTTGAGGTGTGGTCCGGTTCACCTGCTTATTATTCAAACTTAAGGATATTTGGTTGTCCTGCTTATGCTCATGTGAGGGATGGAAAACTTGAGCCGAGGGCAAAAAAGTGCATATTTCTAGGGTATGAAACTGGAGTGAAATGTTATAGGTTGTGGTGCAAATATCAAAAGACTCCAGGGCTAACTATCATTAGATATGTAACATTCAATGAATCTGCCTCACTGAAAAGTCAGAGGGACAAGGCAATAGTATAAACAGATCGTGGTGTCAGTGACCGCATATAGCTAAAAATTGAATCTCCACTAGCTCAGTCAAGTAGTTCTAAAGTAGAGGAAGTGGAGAAGGTCCAAAATATTGATCAAGATGAAAATGTTGATGCACCTACGCAACAACAACTATATAGAATTGCAACAAGCAGAAAGAAGAGAGTGATCAATCCACCACAAAGGTTTGCAAACGTAATTGATAGGAATCTTCTTGGATAAATGAATCATATGAGATTTGCTTTGACAGTTGCAGAGACCGTTGATGCGTTTGAGTGTTATAGCTATGCAGAAGCTATTCAGAGCAGAGAACCTAATCGACGGATTAGTGCTACGGATAAAGAGATTGAGTGTCTTAATAAGTTTAGGCGTTGCCTAGACTTGGTTGATGTGTGCGGCAATGGTTAGAGCCCTTGCGAAGGCTGAGGACAAGGTAGAGAACGTTGTTCCTGTTGATGAAGAGAATTCAAGCCAAGGGGAAGATTTTTTATTTTGTGACTTGAATTATTTCCTTGTATTTTTAGGAAATCCATAACTCTTAGAGGTTTAGGAAAACTCATTGTCCTAATAGATTTGGGAAAGAAAAAGCTATTGTCCTTGTCAAATTGGGAAACCTTTATCTTATAATTTGAGACTATTTGGGATTTTTATATAGAGGTTGTAGTTGGGGATTCTATAGATTGTATTGTAATTTTCTTTTCATTCATAGCGGAAAACTCTCTCTGCTTTTTCCCCAAGGATTAGGCTTAGTTGAACCTCGTTAAATCCTTGTGTTGAACTTTCTTCTCTATTTGCTTTGTGTGTGCTTGTGTTCTAGTCAACCCACGATCTTCCACAACAAAAAAAATGGGGACAACATATAATTAATATTCTCTAAATGATTTAACAACTCAAGAGAAGCTTCATGTATCTGCTTTTTTCTGCCATATATCCCCTAGCTACATATATATCTGCAGATATCAGCAACCTATTCGAGTTTATCAATCCAAATGCAAAATTAGAACCTCAATCTTGATAGAAGAGTATGTCATATCTCTTTCTCGGAGCACTCGATCACTTTACAAATAAAAACATCTCAAAACCTGCTTTCAATCTTGTGAAGTCTATTTACTGTTCTGGAAATCTCAAAAGGTTGATTTCCTAGATACCGAAAAAAGATTTTTAGTCATAATTATGCTTCTCGCTAGGGGCCTGACTTAGTTCGTATGGATGATCAATTAAATAAGGGTGTCGTGATCTTTTGCTCTGGCCAAATGATAGGAGAGGAGGAAAATTGTAGCTAAAGCAAATTGCGGTCCTAGATCCGAAGCAAATTGTGGTCTTAAAAAAAAGAGGACGAAACTATATATAACGCCATAGTATGTGGCGCTATACATTAACTGTAACTGTGCCGTTAGTGTATAGCGCCACATACTGTGGAGTTATATATAAAAAGCTGACAGGAAGCACGTATAGCGCCACAGTGGATGGCGTTATACATAAAGCTTTATGTATAGCGCCGGGCACTGTGGCGCTATACCTGCTTCCTGGGCCCACCAATAATACGCCTTCAATAATTCAAAAAGCGTATAGTTCCCACTGCTTTGGCGCTATACATTAAAAAAAAAATTCTCCGGCCAGCCATTTCCTATATAAAGAGGTTAGAATTGCATTGAAATTCATTCAAAAAAAATTTCAACTCTTGATCAAACGTTTATTGTTGTTAAATTCTCAAGCATTTTTTCATTATGTCTGAAGAGCGTAGAATAAGAGTTTCATTATATTGGGGGGGGAGGTTGTGATGGAGAATAACTCTGTGGGCTACAATTTACCTGCTCAGTGTCATGTTAAATTGCCACTTACAATGGAGTACGATAAATTGATATCGTTGTTATACAAAAAAATGGGTGTGAGGAAACGTTCAGTGTTACTTAAAGTAACCGGACGATATCCGTATTCCGTCACTCCGCAAGGGGTTGCTTTTTACTCGGAGTTTAACATCGACAATTATGAAACTTTGAGTGATTTTCTGAGGACTTCGGATGAATGCCGGAAATTTCTTTTAATCACAATGTTGGAGATGTACGTGAAGGTTGAAGACGTTCTAAAAAATGAGGTTGTGCGTAGTAGAGATACCCCCCAGTCATCGGGTGGTTATTCTGGAGCAGTTTTTGCCGGACAGGTTCCGGATGAAAGACTTTTCTTTGATTTAAACTTATCACCGCCGGGGAATGAGGAGGGAGAAAATAATTTCTATCCTTCTTTCCAACATTCACAAGACGAGTGGTAAATTTATGCTGTGATTTCTGTTAATTATGTATATTTTTTGTGTATTGAATTTGTATTAATGCTCATATATTGAATAGAGGGTACCAGCCGGATATAAATTTTACAAGTGGCCCATCCAGTAGTCATCACCCAATTAAAAACGTCCATCATGGAATTTCATCACATTACGACTTATAAGTCAAGTTATATAGCTATATGAAAAGTATTTATTAATTTCAGTAGCTTATATTTTTTTTGGTTGTGCAGTGAAAACGAACAAGTTGAACCACCCGTACTCACTCAATTGCCCGAAAATGACGTATTTGATGCACAGAGTGAGGAACAGAGCAGTGATTACGACAAGAATGTCGATGAATCCGGAGACGAGACACCCTTTCCTCGTGAGGATAGTGATGATGAGGATGAGGGGGAAGGACCAGATTTGAAGAGACCCCCCCTAAACGAAGAGTGTACGAGTCCGAAGTGTCGTTTCATTCAAAGGAGATTCCTTACATTGATAAGTTTCCAAGCGTGCGGGATGTGGAAGCTCTCACAAGGGATTTTGATGAAATCCGGGCAGCAATGTGGGATGAGTCTAGACCAACGGTGCTTGCAAAGGGGATGATTTTCCCCGATAAAGCGCGCATAAGCAGGGCTTATAAAATGAACAACGTAAAAGAGTGTCGTGAGATACAGGTATGGGAGTCAAGTCCGGATGTATACAAGGTTGTTTGATGCAGGTGGTTTTGGCCATGTCCTTGGATGTTGCATGCGTCCAAGAAGAAGACAGGTATGTAGAAAGTGGGTAAATACATTCCCACCCACACGTGAAATGGACACATTCAACGGTAATCACTTCAACTTGGATATTGACTTGATTTCTCTTGTACTTATTTCGCACATCGAAGCGTCCATAAGGTATAAAATCAAATAGTGCATTACATCAGTCCACCAGGAATATTGCCATACCATTACGAAAAGAAAGGAATTTCTCGGGCGCAAACGAGCATTTGAAATTGTCTACGGTAACTGGGATAAGTCATTTGCAGCTCTACCAAAGTACATGGCCGCACTGCAGCACTTTATTCCCGGGGCGATTGTTGAATGAAAGCTTGATCGGAGTCCGGGAACACCAGAATACATATTCAATTACGTGTTCTGGGCATTTAAGCCAGCAATTGATGGTTTTTTCCATTGTCGGCCCGTAATATCCATAGGCGGAACTCGTGTCTTTGGAAAGTACGATATCAAGCTTTTGATAGCTGTGGCAGTGGATGCTAATGGCCAGATATTTCCTCTAGCTTTTGCTGTTTGTGCCAATGAAATTACAGAGACGTGGACGCTGTTTTTGAACCACCTGAAAGAGCATGTTGTGAAACAGCGTTCAGGTATTTGTCTAATATCTGATCGTCATGGTGGTATATTAATTTCTGTGGATAACTTGCCTGCATGGCAAGAGCCTTATGCATACCACCGTTACTGTGTGAGGCACTTTAAGGCCAAATTCCAGAAGGCATATCCCAAGAAGGATCTACATGATTTGATGTGGATAGCAGCAACGGACCACCAACAACACAAATTCCGGAGGCATATAGAATCTATTAGGCAAGAAAACGAGGCATCCTATTGTTGGCTAATGCGACATAACCCTGAAAAGTGAACTTTGCATGCGGATGGTGGCAGATGATGGGGAGTTCTACTACAAACGTGTCAGAGTCCTTCAACGGGTTATTGAAGTCGGCAAGAGGATTGCCCATAACAGCCATGGTGCGAATGTCGTTCAAGCAGATGGCGGAGAGGTTTGTTGAACGGTCTGCAGCTGCAACGGAATTGATGGAAAGGTGTGTTGAATTTATGCTAGTGCTAATGCAGAGATTTGAGAAATACAGACGGCTAGCACATTGGCATTCATTTTTGCAGTATGATAACGAAAGAAATATTTTTGAAGTTTGCACCGCTATCCATCAAAATCAGGGGAATAATGTACATACTGTAAATGAATCATCAAGGTTATGCTCTTGTGGGAAATGGTCCATCTACCACATGCCTTGCTATGCCATCAAGGTGTTTTCAACGTATTAGTTTTGGGGAGACCAACTATGTTGATCAACAATATAGTGTTGCCAAGTACCTAACACTTATAGTGTCAGTTGCATCCAGTGGGTGTTGAGCATTATTGGCCTCCGGAACCATTTAAAATGGTGAGTAACAAGTCCTATTTGCGCAAAATACAGGTGCAGAAGATAACGCGCTTACGGAACCAAATGGATGTTAGTGATACCGTTTATGCGTGCAAATGTGGTATATGCTCGCAAACAGGACACGACCGATGTAAATGTACTTCAGCTGGTTTGGGTGGCAAAACTAATCGTGGTGGGTGCTCTTCTAGTGTACCTAACTACCCATGAGTTGATGTTGTAATAATTTCATGTCTATGTATATGTTGCAAGATTTATGAAATAAAATTTATGGTTGTTAATTATGCTTGCTAACTACATAAATTATGCTTCTAGTACCTAACTACCCATGAGTTGATGTTGTAATAATTTCATGTCTATGTATATGTTGCAAGATTTATGAAATAAAATTTATGGTTGTTAATTATGCTTGCTAACTACATAAATTATGCTTCTAGTACCTAACTACCCATGAGTTGGATAGTACGTTATGTATTTAGCGCGACTGACCACTACGTTATATGTGTGTTTGTCTTGTCTAACTGAAAAAGCTGACCAACTGACATAAAGTCGTCTTGTCAACATCATGAAATTTAAGACGCAAAATATAGCGTCATTGGATAGTACGTTATGTATTTAGCACGACTTACCACTATGTTATGTGTGTGTTGTCTTGTCGAACTGAAAAAGCTGACCAGCTGACATAAAGTCGTAACATTATGAAATTTAAGACGCAAAATATGGCGTCGTTGGATAGTACGTTATGTATTTAGCGCGACTGACCACTACGTTATGTGTGTGTTATCTTGTCGAACTGAAAAAGCTGACCAGCTGACATAAAGTTGTATTGTCAACATCATGATATTTAACACGCTTAATATAGCGTCGTTAGACGGTACGTTATGTATTTAGCGCGACTGACCACTACGTTATGTGTGTGTTGTCTCGTCTATAAATAACGGGCCTATTCCAGTTAATTTGTGTGCTCAAAATTTACTAAAAACAAATATTTCATTTAAAGGTAAGGTTTTTTTTACTAAAAATAAATATTTCACAAATGACTCAACCTCTTCGTGCACCAAAATGCAAGTGTGGAAAGGCATGCTTGATGCAAAATTGTTGGGACGGTGGTGAATGTGGACGTCGCTATTGGCATTGTTTGAATCAGTTTTACAAGATCCCAACGAACCTATGTGTGATTTTGAGGAATGGGTTGACCCCCCGTGTTATCAGCAATGCTACAGAGAACAACTGCATTATCTTAATAATTTGTGTACAAGACAAGAGAAACGTGAAAGAGAAGGCAATAGAATTATTGCAGACTTGAGGGCTAAACTGAAGGAGGTAGGACGAGAAAAATGGAAAGCAGAATGGACTTGTGAAGCCGAAAAGGAACAGAAAAAAATATAAACGGGAACTTGCGGAGGTGAAGGCGAAACTTAAAGAGGTTGAAGAAAAAAAAGAACAACTGGAAGAACGATTAAGTGGTTGGAGCGGAGAATAAATGACAGCCGGGGCTAAACACTTGCATGTATGTGTTTAGTGTATTTTTCATATTTTATGTATTTTTATTATGTTAGCAGCCTATGTTTGTGTTTGTACTTGTGCTGTAGTATTGTTTTCCTTGTTTGGTGTACTAAATTTTATTTTAATTGAAGTGGAAGTTAAGTTTTAGTGCTTGTGTTGTTATATGAAACTATCAAACGAAATGAGAACTAAAAAAATTAATGGCCATATTCGATTGAATATTGTTGTTAATATATACAAAAATATTGTTTACGCCAAATAAAAAAAAAGTCAAAGAAGGCCGAATCAATGTGTCCCGCAACCGGTGTGTCTCAATGTAGCCGCTGGTCTGAGGCGCATCATTCCCGCCAGTCGAGGTACGCTATCGGGATCATTATCATCAAGTCGTCTCCTTATATATATATATATATATATATATGGGTTCCGGGCTCGATATTTTGAGGCCCAGTGGCACCAAATTAACATTAGTAATTATTGTGTCAAATTTCAATATTTTATAATTTTATGTGATTGTTTTATAATTTTAATTCATAATTTTTAATAACTTAATTGTTTAATTATACTATATATATATATATATATATATATATATATGTATATATATATATATATGTATATATATATATATATATGTATATACTTATGGGCTCCAGACTCGATATTTATAGGCCCATTGGCACCAAACTAACATTAATAATTACTTAGTGCCAAATTTACTATTTTTATAATTTTATGTGTTGTACAATTATTAACTTAATTGTACAAAGTTTGCATTTTCAATTACCAGTATAAGATACTTAAATTAAAGTATTTCTACGCTACAATACTACACATTACTACGCTACAAGGGTCTAAATTTTCTACGCTACAAGGGTCTACATTTTACTACGCTAAAAAGGTCTAGATTTTACTACGCTAAAAAATAATCTAAACTAAACATGAACAACAAATAAAGTTAATTACTAATAAAACACAAAACGACATGAAACACATATATTATTAACAGACAAATTTATAATTTTTTATAAAAATAATTATTAAGTCCGGATAAATTTAACATACTAGTTTCGCAAAAAAAAAAAAAATACAAAATGAAATAGAACACATACAAATAAAAAATATGCATTATTATTAAAGTTTCAACATAAAATAAAACGAAATACCTCGATTTAGAGCTTTCGGAAAGCAAATAAATTGAAATTTTTGACTCCGAAAATGTGAAGCGACAACAATACGATGCTCTACTCGAAAGTGGGACCAAAGTTCTTCAACTTTTATGTGATGGGGGGACCCAAAAAAAGGGGACCAAAGAAAGATGAAGGGATTAAAAAAATGGGGGAAGAAGGGAGGAGGAGGGTCGTCTTGAAGAAGACTGCCCGTTTTTTTAAAAAAAGGGGTATAACGCCATGCACTGTGGTGCTATACCTGCTTCCTGTCAGCTTTTTATATGTAACGCCACAGTATGTGGCGCTATACATTAACGGCACAGTTACCGTTAATGTATAGCGCCACATACTGTGGCGTTATATATAATTTTATCCTCTTTTTTTTAGACCTATTTTGATCTACAAAATCCAAAAGAACCACATTTTGTTTCACGAATCAAGAAATTTTTGAACGTGTCAGGGGGAAGCTAGGGTTTAAATTTAGATTAAGACTTTTAAACGTTGGAAACTATGCAGAAAGAACTCGCAGCAAAGTTGTGAACTTTCCTCACTATCGTTCTTGAACACAATTCGAGGCTTCAATGCCCTTACATGTGACACGAGGAAATGAAAAGGAAAATATCAATATTTTACAATCACCGGGCCCCTATAAACCACCAACGGTATATACAGCTACTGGCGAAAGATTCTGGATTTACCACAAAATTCATCTAGCAAAGCTCGAAACTTTTACAACTATACCGAGTTGAAGCACTAAGGGAAATTTAAAATTGGTATGCCCCTCATACTCGGTCTAAATCTAGCAGTACAGTTGTCCTTAAAACTCAATAGCTTGAAAGTCAAAAATTTATACTGATGTTGATGAATCTATGTGAATAGGATAACTAGATCTCGCCGGTCGTTTTGATATTTTAACCTCGTTCCCCTATTTACTGCCTCCTTTATGTTATAGTATAGTTATGGGACTTGTCGGGCCGGTTGGTTTGGGTTTCAGGTGAGTTTCGGAGTGGTTCAGATACTTAGTCCCAAAGTTGGAAGCTTAAGTTGAAAGAGTTGACCGGAGTTTGAATTTTGTGTAGATGACTCTGGAATGGAGTTTTAATGGTTCTGATAGCTTTATATGATGATTTTGGACTTAGACGTATGTATGAATATTGATTTGGAGGCTCGTAGGTTGTTTTGGCTTAAATTGACGAAAGTTGTGAAATTAAAGGTTTGGAAGATTGAGAAGTTTGACAGAGAGTTGACTTTATTTATATAGGGTACGTATTTTGGTTTCGGAAGTTAGAATAGGATCGTTGTGTCATTTATGACTTGTGTGCAAAATTAGAGGTTATTTGGAGTTGGTTTGATATGTTTTGGCATTAGTTTTAGAATTTGGAAGTTCATTAGTTCATTAGGCTTGAATCGATGTGCGATTTGTGATTTTGGTATTGTTTGATGTGATTTGAGGCTTTGAGCAAGTTCGCATCGTATTTTAGGACTTGTTATTATGTTCGGACGGGATCCCGGGAGCTCCGGGTGTGTTTCGGATTGAGTTCGGACCATTTATGCATGTGTTGAGATTGCTGGTTTCAGAGCTTCTGGTTTCCTTTTTCGCGATCGCAACTTATTTTCTGGCAGATGTCTTTTTTGCTTTTAGCATTTGCGAAGGATTGCGTAGAAGGTTGGGTGATTGTGTGTCACGAATGCGTGTGAGGAACCCGCGTTCGCGTAGAAGGAAAGAGGGCTGTGTGATGGAATGCGTTATTCATCGCGTTCGCGTGGAATAGTCCGCGATCACGTTTGTAGAGACGTGATCGTGTAGGGTATTTTGTGAGATGGTGGAGTTTGTTCTCCGCGATCGAAGTGCATTTCCGCGATCGTGTAGAGTAATCACTTGGCAGTAGATATTAAAATTTCAAATCGAGAGTTAGAATTATTTTTTCATATTTTGAGTTAGAGAGATCGATTTTGGAAGGGATTTGGTCCGGGTAAGTAATTTTGTCTCGGATTTGATTATTATACATGAATCCATCATTAGGTTTATCATTTAATTAGTGCTTTGAGTTGGAAAAATTGGGAAATTTTGTTAAAACTTCTTCAACTATAAATTGAGGATTTGAAGATCGATTTGAGGCTGGAATTGAATAATTTTAGTATGGTTGGACTTGTTATTGAATGGGTGTTCAAATTTTTAAAGTTTGGTCGAGTTCCAGCACGCGAGCACGGGATTGACTTTTTGATTTTTTTTAAAGATTGCAAGTTATTATCCTAAATAGTTTCCAATGGTTTGCATTTATAGTATAAAGTTATTTTGGCTAGATTTGAACCATCCGGAGTTGGATATTCGCGGTAAAGGCTTACTAGTGAATTGAGTTAGCTTGTTTGAAGTAAGTATCCTACCTAACTTTGTGTGGGGGAACTAATCTTTAGGATTTGGGTTCAATGTACTATTTGTGATACGTGGAAGTCTTGTACACAAGATGAAGAGTGGGTACACAGGCTATATGTGGTACTTGACCAGCTTAACCTAGTTGGACTCGTTTCATACCTTTAATTAAATTGTCATAGCATGTTTTATTTTTCATTGTTAGTATAACCTTACATGTATTTATCTACCTGCACTTCCTTTATTTAATATTGTTAACACTTGTTCCACCTCTTGTTATTTGCTATTATATGCTTTAGTTGAAGTTATTGTCTTCCTTATTGTCTTGTTACTTCTGTAATTGTTGAGTTATTTACTTGGACTTGTTGATTTCATGGAATAGCTTCTTGTTGAGTTATTGGTGTTGAAGTTGTAAAAGTCGTGATCACATTTAGGCAAGGTTGTTAATTGTTGAAATACCATTCTTGTTGAGTTATTCACTTTCAATTTGATGTTGTTGAGATTCTTGTACACATTGTGTTGAGCCATGGGCTATTTGTTGTGAAAACATTGATATTGTTCTTTCTTTTTGAAAGTTGTGGCATTTGGGCACTTGAGGTGCGAGTTGTGATATGTTGTGATATTAATACGCATGCGGCTGTATAAGGCTAGGGGTTGATACGCATGCGGTGAGATAAGGCAGTCTTGATACACGTGTTTCTAGTAAAGGAAATACTTGAAGCCACGCGGTGTGATAGAGTGGGCTATAACGCGGGTAGCTATTTTGGGAGAAAATGATTTTCAATATCAAATGTAAGGCTCCTGCGGTGATATAAGAAAAAAATGTGATTATTAAATGAGATTACGAGGCGGTACCTCGGTTGTGATTCTTGTTGTTATCTCTCATTTACGTCGCTTGTATTTTTCCGTATTGTTTTCTTGATTTTCTTATTATGTGTTTCTTCCTTGTTGCCTTTATTGCTTTAAATTTAGTTGTAGCTTACCTTGTTGTATTTCTTTATTGCCTGATTTTCCTCGTTTCCATTATTATACTGTAATACACTTGTTCAGCTTCTTTTCTTATCCTAGTAGGTGTCTTAACCTATCCTCGTCCCTACTCTACCTAGGTTAGGCCTGATACTGGGTACCGTTGTGGTATACTCATACTACACTTCTGTATATCGTTTCGTGTAGATCTAGGTATCTCATATCAGGCTAGGCATCAGTGATTTGGCTATACATCTCAAAAACTTCAAGGTATACCTGCTTGGAGTCTGCAGGCATCGAAGTCACCCTCTGTCCTTGTTTTTCTAATGCTTACTCTTTATTTAGACAATGATGTATTAAGGATGTTACAGTATATTCGTGTAGAGCTTATGACTCAGTCTCACCAGATTTTGGGAGTTATTATCAACGGTATTGTTGAGTTCTTTTATGATAGCTAGATGGTTTAATTTTGAAGTTCTATTATTATTATTTCTGTTATTTCTCCATGCATGTTAGGCTTACCTAGTCTTAGAAGACTAGGTGCCATCACGACATCCTTCGGTAGGAAATTTGGTTCGTGCCAAGTTGGTATTAGAGCTCTAGGTTCATAAATGTTACGAGTCATTAGCAGGTTTAGTAGAGTCTTGCGGATCGTTACGGAGGCGTCTGTACTTATCTTTGAGAGGCTATGGAATTATTAGGAAACTTCACTTCTTTGATTCCTTATCGTGTGAACAAAATTATGAATCTTTGTCTTTTTATTCTCTTATATACGGCGAGGACACGCACTACTGGATTCGATGACCAGACACCTGCGACCCATGCTAGAGCGGCGAGAGACCGGTGCTAGGGAAGAAGCCAAGGAGGGGCACTTGGCGTGGCTAGAGAACCAGACTGATCTGCGATAGAGGAGCCACCAGTAGCTCCATATAGGGGCAGGAACTTGAGGTGCCTATTGCCACCCCTGCACTTCAGGAGAACCTCGCACAGTTCTTGAGCATGTTCAGTACTCTAGCTTAGGCGAGGTTGATTCCACTTGCACCAACTACATCTCAGGCTGGGGAGGAGCTCAGACTCTCGTGGACCGTACTCCAACGCAGCCTGTTATTCCGGTTCAGCTCGAGGTTAGGGCAGTGGCATTTGACGAGGAGCATCATAGACTTGAGAGGTTCAAGAAGTATCATCCTCCTACTTTCAGCAGCTAGATAGAGAGGATACATAGGGTTTTCTAGAGAAGTACCATTGTATTCTTTGCACCATGGGTATTATGGAGACGAGCGGGGTTGCTTTTACTATATTGGAGCAGCATATCGGTAGTGGAGGGCTTACAAGGTGGGTATCCTAGCCGATACAGCTTCACCCACATGGACTCAATTTTTAGAGATGTTCTTAGGAGAGTTTGTTCCTCAGACCCTTCGGGATGAATGGCACTCAGAGTTTGAGCAGTTGCGCCAGGGTACTATGATAGTGTGTGAGTATGATGTCTGATTCAGTGATTTATCCACACATGCACATGCCCTGGTTTCCACAGTCAGAGAGCGAGTCTGCCGATTCATCCAGGGGCTCAACTATGGTATTAGATTCAACATGGCTCTAGGGTTGGAGACAGATACCCTATATCAGCAGGTGGTAGAGATAGCATGGAGGTTAGAGGGTATGAAGGGACGTGAGAGAGAGGACAGGGATCCCAAGAGGCATCGAGATTCTGGCGGATATCGCGATACCCGCACCCAGTTTCATCCTGTCATGGTAGATGCTATGTGATCCGTCCAGTTCATTCAACACTTCTAGCTTCAAGTGGTACTCTGGTCACATCCATGTCTTAGGCCGCCCATTATGCACTCCCACTATCTAGTGCACCTCCTGCATGAGGTTCTTTCAGTGGTCAGTCCAGCAGACCAAGCCAGGGCTAGTTTCAGCAGCCATGCCCACTGAGAGCTTTCTTTAAGTGTGGTGATATCCGACATATGGTGAGAGATTTCCCCAGACTCAGGAGGAGTGCCTCCACTGGCTCCACGTATTCCACTGGGTCCACTGACTTCTCAGGCCGTGGTTGTTGCTCCAGTTGCCGCTCCACTTGCAAAGCCAGCTAGGGCTGGAGGTTAGGTGGGTAGGGGTTTCCCTAGAGGAGGAGGCCAGGACAGATTCTATGTTTTTCCAGATAGGACGGAGGCAGTCGCATCGGACGAAGTTATCATAGGTATTATTCTGGTTTGTCATTGAGATGCATCAGCCTTATTTGATTCAGGCTCCACTTATTCATATGTGTCATCTTACTTTGCTCTGTATTTGGACATATCTTGTGATTCTTTGAGTTCTCGGGTATATGTGTCCATGCCTGTGGGAGATTCTATTGTTGTGGACCATGTGTATCGGTCGTGTTAGTTGTTATAGATGATTTTGAGACTAGAGTTGATCTATTGTTGCTCGGTATGGTAGATTTTGATGTTATCTTGGGCATGGGTAGGTTGTCTCCCTATCATGCTATTATGGATTATCACATCAATACTGTGACATTAGTTATGCCAGATTTGTCGCGGGTTAGAGTGGATGGATACATTGGATCATATTCCTAGCAGGGTGGTGTCCTTCCTTAAGGAACAACGGATGGTTGAGAATGGGTGTGATGCATATCTAGCCTTTGTGAGAGATGTTAGTGTTGATACTCCTACTGTTGAGTGAGTTTCGGTAGTGAGACACTTCCCAGATGTATTTCCAGTAGATCTTCCGGGCATGCCGCCCGATAGGGATATCAATTTTGGTATTGACTTATTGCTTGGCACACAACCCATTTCTATTCCACCATATCGTATGGCACCAGTGTAGTTGAAGAAGTTAAAGGAGTAGTTGCATAATTTACTTGATAAGGGCTTCATTCGGCCTAGTGTTTCATCTTGGGGTGCTCCGGTTCTGTTTGTAAAGAAGAATGATGGTTCTATGCACATGTGTATTGATTATCGACAATTGAACAAGGTAACAGTGAAGAACATGTACCTACTGTCACGCATTGATGACTTATTTGATCAGCTGCAGGGTGCCAAAGTGTTCTCAAAGATTGATTTGCGGTCAGGGTATCATCAGCTGAAGATTCGGGATCCGGATATCCTGAAGACTGCTTTCAAGACTCGGTATGGTCACTAAGAGTTTCTTGTGATGTCATTAAGATTGACCAACGCCCAACAACATTTATGCACCTGATGAACAGTGTATTCCAGCCATATCTTGATTCATTCGTCATTGCATTTATTAACGACATCTTGGTGTACTCCGCAGCCGGGAGGATCATGAGCAGCAATTGAGGATTGTGCTCCAAACCTTGAGAGAAAAGAATTTGTATGAAAAATTCTCAAAGTGTGAATTCTGACTTGATTCAATGGATTTTTAAGTCATGTGGTGTCGAGTGAAGGATCAAGGTAGATTTGAAGAAGATTAAGGAAGTTCAGAGTTGGACCAGACGTGTTTAACTACTAGGATTCAAAGTTTTCTTAGTTTGGCAGGGTATTATCGCTGTTTCATGGAGGGTTTCTCGTCCATTGCTGCATCTATGACCAGATTGACCCAGAAGGGTACTCCTTTCAGATAGTACGAGGAGTGTGAGGCGAGATTTCAAAAACTCAAGACTTTTGATTACAACCCCCTGTGTTGGTGTTGGCTACTGGCTTGGGGTCCTACAACGCGTATTGTAATGCGTCACGTGTTAGCGTTGATGCAATGCTGATGCAAGACGGTAGGGTGATTACCTATGCATCTCGGTAGTTGAAGGTTCATGAGAAGAATTATCCTGTCCACGACTTAAAATTGGAAGCTATTGTTCACGCCTTGAAGATTTGGCGACACTATTTGTACGGTGTCCCATGTGAGGTCTATAGCGACCACCGGAGTCTTCAGCATCCGCTCAAACAGAAAGAACCTAATTTGCGGTAGCGAAAGTGGAAGAGTTACTTAAATACTATGATATCACTACTCTATATCATCCCGCTGGTGCCTTGAGTCGAAAGGCAGAGGGTATAGGTAGTTTTGCATATCTACCAGCAGCAAAGAGGCCACTAGCCGTTGATGTTCAAGCCTTGGCCAATCAGTTTGTTAGATTGGATGTTTCGGAGCCCAGTTGGGTTCTTGCTTGCATGGTGTCTCGGTCTTCTTTATATGCATCGGAGAGCGTCAGTATTATGGCCCCCATTTGTTTGTCCTTAAGGAACGGTACAACACGACATTGCCAAGGAAGTTTCTATCGAAGATGACAGTGTGTTGCAGATGCAGGGCTGGTTATATGTGCCCAATGTGGATGGGTCACGTGAGTTGATTCTTCAGGCGGCCCACAGTTCGCGGTACTCCATTTATCTAGGTGACGCTAAGATGTATCAGGATTTGAGGCAGCACTACGGGTGGAGGAGAATGAAGAAAGACATAATAAAGTATGTAGCTCGTTGCCTAAATTATCAGCAAGTGAAGTATGGGCATTAGAGGCCATGCGACTTGCTTCACATATATGAGATTCCCTAGTGGAAATGAGAGTGTGTTACCATGGACTTCTTTGTTGGATACCCATGGACTTAGAAAAAAATTGACATTGTATGGGTGATTGTGGTTAGGTTGACCAAGTCGGTTCATTTCATTTCAGTGGTGACTACCTATTCTTGAGAGCAGCCATCTCAGATCTATATTTCGAGATTGTTTGGCTTAATGGTGTGCCGTATCCATTATCTCTGACCGGGGCATAGAGTTTACATCGCACTTCTGGACAGTCGTACAACATGAGTTAGGCACACGGGTTGAGTTGACTACAACATTTCACCCACAAACAGACGGGCAGTTCGAGCTCACCATTGAGATATTTGAGGATATTCTTCGTGCATATGTTATGGATTTCGGGGGTTCTTGGGATCAATTCTTGCCGCTTGCAGAGTTCTCCTACAACAACAACTACCAATCGAGTATTTAGATGGCCCTTTTTGAGGATCTATATGGGAGGCGATATCGTTCTCCAGTTGGTTGGTTTGTGCTGGATGATGCTATATTGTTGGGCACATATTTGGTTCGAGATGCCTTGGAGAAGGTCAAGTTGATCCAGGGTTGGTTTCGTACAACACAGTCTTGGCAGAAGAGTTATGCTAATTGGAAGCTTCATGATGTAGCATTTTTGGTTGAAGAGAGGGTTTTGCTCCGGGTTTCACCTATGAAGGATGTGATGGGGTTTGGGAAGATGAGCAAGTTGAGCCCTAGGTATATCGGTCCTTTTGAGATCCTTGAGAGAGTGGAGAGGTGGCCTACAATCTTGCATTGCGACCTAGCTTATCTGCAGTTCGCCTAGTGTTTCATATTTCCATGCTCCGAAAATATCACGAAGATCCGTCCCATGTTTTAGATTTCATCTCAATCTATTTGTACAAGGATTTGACTTATGTTGAGGATCTGGTGGCCATCTTGGAAAGGAATGTCCGAAAGTTAAGGTCAAAGAACATTGCTTCAGTGAATGTTCAATAGAGAGGTCAACCAGTGGGGGAGGCAACTTGGGAGACCGAGCATGATATGTGTTTCCATCATTCTCATCTTTTCATTACTTCAGTTATGTCTATATAGAGGACGAACGTTTGTTTCAAGAGGGGGATGATGTAACGACCCGGACGGTTATTTTGTGTATTTTAGCTTGTTCCCCTATTTACTGCCTCCTCTATGTTATATTATGGTTATGGGACTTGCCGAAGTGGTTGGTTTGGTTTTGGGGTGAGTTTTGTAGTGATTGGGACACTTAGTCCTAAAGTTGGAAGCTTAAGTTGAAAAAGTTGACTGGTGTTTGACTTTTATGTAGACGAATCCAAAATGGATTTTTGATGGTTCGGATAGCTTCGTATGGTGATTTTGGACTTAAGCATATGTCCAGATATTGATTTGGAGGCTCGTAGGTTGTTTTGGCTTGAAGTGGCGAAAGTTGGGAAGTTGAAGGTTTGGAAGATTGAGAAGTTTGACCAAGAGTTGATTTTATTGATTTGGGTCCGGATTTTGGTTTCGGAAGTTGGAATAGAACCGTTGTGTAATTATGACTTGTGTGCAAAATTTGAGGTCATTTGGAGTTGGTTTGGTATGTTTTTTGGCATTAGTTTTAGAAGTTGGAAGTTCATTAGTTCATTAGGCTTGAATCGATGTGCGATTCGTGGTTTTGGTGTTGTCTCATGTGATTTGAGGCTTCGAGCGAGTTCGTATCGTGTTTAAGAACTTGTTAATGTGTTCGAACGGCGTCCTAAAGGCTCTGGGTGTGTTCCGGATTGAGTTCGAACCATTTATTTATGTGTTGAGATTGCTGGTTTCAGAGCTTCTAGTTTACCTATTCGCGATCGCGAAGAATAGGTCGCGATCGTGTAGCGTATTTGCTAGCAGATAATTTTTTTGCTCTTCGTTTTCACGGCGGATTGGCTACATTCATGGAATGTTGGGTGGTTTTGCATCGCGAACGTGTGTGAGGGACCGCATTTGCATATAAGGAAGGAAGGGCTGTGTGATGGCACATGTTATTCATCGTGTCCGCGATCGTGAACCCTGGGGATGTTCTGACATCGTATTCGCGTCTGTAGTTGAGTTTGAGAGCTCGATTTTGGGTGATTTTGGAAGGGATTTTCAAGGAGTTGATCGAGGTAAGTGTTTTTGACTCGTATTTGATTATTATACATGAATCCACCATTGTTTTTATCATTTAATTAGTGTTTTGAGTTAGAAAAATTGGGACATTTTGTGAAAACTTCCTAAACTATAATTTGAGGATTTGAAGATCGATTTGAGGTTGGAATTGGATAATTTTAGGATGGTTGGACTTGTTATTTAATAGGTGTTCGGATTTTATAAGTTTGGTTGGGTTTCTAGACACGAGCCCCAAGTTGGCTTTTTGAGTTGACTTCTTGATTTTCTTTAAAGATTGCAACTTTATTATCCGGAGTAGTTTCCTATGATTTGTATTTAAGATATAAAGTTATTTTGGCTAGATTCGAGCCGTCCGGAGTTGGATACTCGCGGTAAAGGGTTACTAGTGGATTGAGTTAGCTTGTTTGAGGTATGTTTCTTACCTAACTTTGTGTGAGAGAACTATCCCTTAGAATTTGGGTTGATTGTGCTATTTGTGATACGTGGAAGCCGTGCACGCAAGGTGAAGAGTCATAGCATGTTTTATTTTTCATTGTTAGTCTACCTTTACATGTATTAATCTACCTGCACATGCTTTATTTATTATTGTTAACACTTGTTCCACCTCTTGTTATTTGCTATTATATGCTTTAATTGAATTTATTGTCTTCCTTATTGTCTTATTACTTCTTTGATTGTTGAGTTATTGGTGTTGATTTCATGGAATAACTTCTTGTTGAGTTATTGGTGTTGAAGTTGTAAAAGTCGTGGTCACATTTAGGCAAGGTTGTTAATTGTTAAAATACCATTCTTGTTGAGCTATTCACATTCAATTTGTTGTTTTTGAGATTCTTGTACACATTGTGTTGAGGCATGGGCTATTTGTCGTGGAAACATTGATATTGTTGATTGTTTTGGCAAGTTGTGGCATGAGGGCCCTTGAGTTGCGAGTTGTGATATTAATATACATGTGGTGGTATAAGGCTAGGGGTTGATACGCATGCGGTGAGATAAGGTGGGCTTGATACGCGTGTTTCTAGTAGGGGAACTACTTGAAACCACACGTGTGATAGAGTGGGCTAAAACACGGGTAGCTATTTCGGGAAAAAATAATTTTCAAAACCAAATGTAAGGCTCCTGTAGTGATATAAGGAAAAAATGTGATTTTGTTAAATGAGATTACGAGGCGGTACCTCGGTTGTGATTCTTGTTGTTATCTCTCATTTACCTCACTTGTATTTTTCCGCATCGTTTTTTTGATATTTAGATTATGTGTTTCTTCCTTGTTGCCTTTATTTGCTTTAAATTTAGTTGTAGCTTAACTTGTTGTATTTCTTTATTTCCTCATTTTCCTTGTTTCCCTTATTAGACTGTATACACTTGTTCAGCTTCTTGTTCTTATCCTAGTAGGGGTCTTGAACTATCCTCATCACTACTCTACCGAGGTTAGGCCTGATAGCTATTGGGTACCGTCGTGGTGTACTGACACTACGCTTCTGAACATCTTTTTGTGCAAATACATGTATCTCATATCAGGCTAGGCATCAGTGATTTGGCCATACATCTTAGAAACATCAAGGTATACCTGCTTGGAGTCTGATGGCCTCGGAGTTACCATATATCCTTGTTTTTCTACTGCTTACTCTTTACTTAGATAATGAGGTATTATGAATGTTACAGTATATTTGTGTAGAGCTTATGACTCACTCTCAACAGATTGTGGGAGTTATTTCGGCGATATTGTTGAAATCTTTTATGATAGCTAGATGGTTTAAATTTGAAGTTCTATTATTATTTCCATTATTTTTTCGTGCATGTTAGGATTACCTAGTCTTAGAGACTAGGTGACATCAAGAAATTCTTCGGTGGGGAAGTTGGGTCGTGACAAAGCTCTTGGCCACCTCTATGGAAACTAATACTCCAAAAGATTCCAATAGGTTTACCACCTAACGCTTGAGTTTCCCATATCTCATGGGAGGCATAAAAAATACCTTAAATTGGGTTGCGATGACACCAAAACGAGAAGGGAAACCAAAGATGAAACCATCAGCCTCCAAAAGTTTCTCAGGTCGGATCTCAAGCACATGTCACAACCCAAATCTCATATGTCGTGATGGCACCTATTGCAAAACTAGGCAAGCTGACAATCACAATAAACCACGCATCTTTAAGTTTGAATTCATAATAAAATAAGCTTAAGAGTAAAATCTCATAAATACTGATACGAAAACACTGCGACTTAATACAATATTCTCCCAAAATCCGGGTGTCAGTGAGTACATGAGCATCTAAATGACAACATAGTCTGACTGATAAAAAAACTATCTAGAAAGATAGAACAACACAAATAAATGAAAAGAAGGAAAGTCGAGGTATGTGGACGCTAAGGCAGCTACCTCGATAGTCTCCAACAAATAAAGCTCCAAAAGCTAGCAGCCGTTGTACCCGGAAGTACCTGGATGTGCACACAAAGTGCAGAGTGTAGTATGAGTACAACCGACCCAATGTACTCAATAAGTAACAAGAGTAACATTGGGCTGAAAGCAGTGACGAGCTCAACATGTACAGTCTAAATACATAATCAACAGTACAAAAACGTAGACATGCTTTCAAGTTATAAGTTTAAGCTTAAAACATATAAAACATGCCAAGTGTGACTGAAATGAGGAATGATACATCTATATATCTACATGTCAATTATGCATGCTAACTGTAATGCAACGCATTGATAAATAATATACATACTCTCGGAGTATCAATTCACTCAGTCCTCCCAGTCACTCAATCCCCACAGTCACCTTAGTCCTCACAGTTACTCAATCCTCCCAATCACTCGGCACTCGCGCTTGGCACTCACACTCAGTAGGTACCTGCGCTCACTGTTGGTAAGTCAGACACCGAAGGGGCGGATCCAGCCCAAGCGCTAAAATAATCCAATCATGGCATGAATCAATAAGGCCTGTTGTGGCGTGCAACCCGAACCCATAAATATGCTCACAATCAGGCCTTCGGCCTCACTCAGTCAACAGTACCAGCATATAACCTAAGCATGATTTCTAATGTGAATCACAACTCAATTTCTCTAACATAGGGATAATATATGGATAATTACAAGATTATTTGACTACACAGTTCAACGGAAACGACCGAGTCCTATGGTGCATGCCCACACGCCCTTCACCTAGCATGTGAGTCACCCCAACACCAACCATATAACACGTAGTTTAGGGATTCATACCCTCAGAACCAAGTTAAGAAGTGTTACATACCTTAAACCATGCAAATCTATACTCCAATAAGCCCTCGCCTCGCGATTCGGCCTCCAAATACCTCAAGAATGAAAATCGCGATCTCGAAGAACAAAAATCGCAGGAACCCAGTATACTCCTTTCCTTCTTCGCGTACGCGACTTAGCCCATGCGTCGCAATTCACTGCCTTCTAAGCTACACGATTGCAAATACCTTCACTCGATCTCATAGCAATAAATCCACAGTTGACCTAATAAGCCTTTGCGATCGTGAACCTTCCCACGCAATCCCGTATAAGGAAACCAGACTTGCAACATCAAAAATCTTCTAAGTATAAATTCCAACCCGTTAACCATCTGAAATCCACCCAAGGCCCTCGGGACCCTAACCAAACATACCAACAAATTTTAAAATACCATATGAACTTAGTCGAGGCCTGAAACCACATCAAACAACACCAAAAACACAAATAGCACTCCAATTCAAGCCTAATGAAACTAATAAATCTCCAACTTCAACAATCGATGTCGAAATCTATCAAATCAACTCCGATTGACCTTAAATTTTGCATACAAGTCATAAATGAAACAATGGGCCTATTCCATCTTCTGAAACCAAAATCTAAGCCCGGTAACCATAAAGTCAACTCTCGGTCAAACTTCTCAACTCCCGAAACTTCTAATTTTCCAACTTTTTCCAATTCAAGCCAAAATTATCTATGGACCTCCAAATCAATATCTGGACACACTCCTAAGTCCAAAGTCACCATACAGAGCTATCGGAACCATCAAAACTCCATTTCGGAGTCATTTACACATAAGTCAACATCCGGTCAACTCTTTCGACTTAGGCTTCTAACCTTGGGACTAAGTATCCCAATTCATTCTGAAACATCTCCGGAGCTAGAAGAACTCCCCCGACAAGTCACATAATAGAAATTGAACATACAATAAGAGGTAAATGGGGGAACAAGGCTACAACACTCAAAACGACCGGGTGAGTCGTTACATCCTCCCCATCTTATACAAACGTTCTTCCTTGAACGGTTCTAGAGTCATACATATAGTCTCAAATAGGCGTGGATATCTGCTCCGCATCTCTGCTCGGTCTCCCAAGTAGCCTCCTCGATTGGCTGGCCTCTCCACTGCACCTTCACTGAAGTTATGTTCTTTTACCTCAACTTTCAAACCTGCCGATCCAAAATGGCCACCGGCTCCACATCACAAGTCAAATCACCATCTAACTAAAACGTGCTAAAATCCAAAATATGAGACGGACCGCTGACATACTTTCAGAGCATGGAAACATGAAACATTGGGTGAACACTTGATAGACTAGGTGGAAATGCAAGCTTGAAGCCACCTCTCTAATCCTCTCAAGCACCTCAAAAGGCCCAATATACCGAGGGCTCAGCTTTCCCTTCTTCACAAACCTCATAAAACCCTTCATGGGTGAAACTCTGAGTAGTACCCTCTCCCCGACCATGTAAGCAACATCACGAATCTTCCGATTGGAATAGTTCTTCTGTCTAGACTGCATCGTGCGAAGACGATTCTGAATCAACTTAATCTTGTCCAAAGCATCTGGAACTAACTCAGTACCCAATAACCTAGCCTCACCCGGATCAAACCAACCCAATAAAGCCTCATACGGAGCCATCTAAATGCTTAATTAGTAGATATTGTTGTAGGCAAACTCTGCAAGTGGCAAAAACTGATCCCAAAACCCCTGAAATCCATGACGCAAGTGCGTTACATATCCTCCAATATCTGAATAGTGCGCTCGGACTGTCCGTCGGTCTGAGGGTGAAATATTGTACTCAACTCGACCTGTGTGCCTAACTCTCGCAGAACTGCTCTCCAAAACAACAATTTACATTGCATGCCCTGATCTGAAATGATGAATATGGGCACACTGTGAAGGCTAGCAATCTCGCGGATGTAGATCTCAGCCAACCGCTCTGGAGAATAGGTAGTCCCAACAGGAATGAGATGAGCGGACTTGGTCAATTGATCCACAATCACCCAAATAGAATCAAACTTCCTCAAAGTTCGTGGGAGCCCAACTACAAAGTCCATGGTGAACGCTCCCATTTCCACAAACATATACATGTGACATATGGGCCTATAAGACCGACATGATCATTTGTACACTCAAAACATAGGCCGATAAAGCCATACATCATCCATATACATGACATATGTCTACAAGCATCAAAGAGTACATAAACATCATAAAGGCTGGGACAGGGTCCTGCCATACACATCTATACATGTCCAAAGCATAGTGACCAAATAGGCAACTCCGGAGCTAGTGGAGTGCACCAACACCTTCCGTTGAGCTGAGAACCTACTAGGAAGACTGTCAACCAGTCTATCAGAACATGCAGGCAGGAAACATAGCGCCCCTAGGAAAAAAGGACGCCAATACAAATAAAGTACCGAGTATGTAAGGCATGAAAGCTGTCCATAAAAGACATGAAAGAAACATGGAGTAAAGAATTAAACTTGTAAGTCTGAATAGCTCTGTGAATCATGATATGCGTATAAATGTTATATCATGCATAGGTATATGCGTACATAACATCATCAAGCCTCTGAGGGCATCCATCATCATCTCGGCCTCTATGGGTGAAATCATCAACGTACGCTAGCTGATCAGGTAGTGATGTGTATATATAACGCCATAACCTTTCTCCATACCCCATGCACATATAATATACACGTATATAACGCCATCTAATTAGGGTCAATATACATGTATAAATTAACGCAATGCATAAAAGGTAAATCAATAAGATCTCTCGGGATGTCATAAGATCATTATGAATTCGGTTAATATCACGAAATAAGCTTTATCAGTTATGCATTTCTTAAGACTCATGAACAAATGATTTAATAATAGGACATGGGGAATCAAGAGCATAGGCAACCCTAGTACTTCTAAGAATAGATCCATCTGTGAAAGTTGTGTGTTTGCTCGTTTCGTTGTATCATATGGATCATGCCAAAAGGAAAGTAGGGATAGCCTTAACATACCTTATAGAAATCTGTCCAAAAACAATGCTAAACTCAGCTCGCTGCACCTTAATCTACAACAATGACAGTGAAGTTATTGCCAAGTTTCAAATGACTCTCTCATTTATATAAAGAAAGTAACTTAATCTATAACAAAAAACGGGTAGAATTTCCCCTGATTTTATTTCTCCCTCAAGCCTACTATAGGCGAGACAACAACATAATACAATCAACAACTCGAAAACAACCTAACTACAATTCAGGACTTATAATACAACAAAAACCCCAAATATACCATAACACACCGAATCAACAAGTTATCAAGTAGCCTAAAACTGCAATGACGAGCGACCATTACACTACCCTACCACATGTGGCATTCTCCACACCCTTTATCCTTCTAAACTCCATAAATCAGCAGCCCGAGAGGCCAACGCTAGTGGGCTACAAAACAGTCCGCTAAAAGTGGAATAAATCGAACTCGCGGCTTCCAATCACCGTCCCGTGAGTCCTAACTATTAGGAACGAATTTATGAACCTTCCTTGATATTTAAAATCTTAAATACAGAAAGTAGGCATTTTCTTAACTATGAAGTACCTTCCAAACTCCAACTACAAAGAAAAAGAGAGGCGGTATAATGATACTTACGTCGTAGGGATCGTTCTAATGTTATCGCTTCTTGATTTCGTACACGGGATGTTAATATTATTTGAAACCCTTGTAGAGAGTTTAAAGATAGGTTTATGGGGGTTCTCTGTTTGTTTTAACTTAATCTATAACAAAAAAACGGGCAGCATTTCCCCTGATTTTATTTCTCCCTCAAGCCTACTATAGGTGAGACAACAACACAATACAATCAACAACTCGAAAACAACTTAACTACAATTTGGGACCTTTAATACAACAAAAACCCCAAATATACCATAACACACCCAATCAACAAGTTATGAAATAGCCTGAAACTGCAATGACGAGCGACCAGCCCACTACCCTACCGCATGTGGCATTTATTCACATCCTTTATCCTTCCAAACTCCATAAATCAGCAGCAAAAGAGGCCAACGCTAGTGGGCAACAAAACATTCCGCTAAAAGTAGAATAAATCGAACTCACGTCTTCCAATCACCGTCCCGTGAGTTCTAACTATTAGGAATAAATTTATGAACCTTCCTTGATATTTAAAAGCTTAAATACAGAAAGTAGGAATTTTATTAACTATGAAGTACCTTCCAAAACTCCAACTAGAAAGAAAAAGAGAGGCGGTATAATGATATTTACATCGTAGGGATCGTTCTAATGTTAGCGCTTCTTGATTTCGTACACGGGATGTTAATATTCTTTGAAACCCTTGTAGAGAGCTTAAACATAGGTTTATGGAGTTTCTCTGTTTGTTTTATATGAAAAATTAAGAGAAAGATGGCTTAAGACCTATATATCTCAAGTTTTCAAAAGTCGAAGAGGTGCTAGCTTGGCACCCTAACATTAACCATTCTTCAGACGCTCATATATTTTATCCGGATGTCGTATGAATGAATGAATAAGAATGTTGAAAAATAAATTCCAATAACTTCAACTTGGTATATAATATGTCCCAAAAATACCTCATATAACAGATTAATGTATTTCTCAAAAAGCTTCGTTACAAGGGAAATCCTTAATCGGTTTTGGCACAACTAAAACCCGATTGTTCCCAAACTTTATATTTTATGACCAAACCTAATATATAGCCATGTTATGACTTTAAACTTATTTAAATCATGATTAACAAGTCTCATATTCATTATACGTCACCTTGGGATGCAAAGGGTGTAACACTTGTGATGACCCTTGCCAACTTTTGTTCCCCAACTCGCTTGACTTTAAAACGTAATAAATGACTATCATACAAATAAAATAACTCATAACATACTCTCCTTATCATGTTAATCCCCCTAGTCTCACCCCAAATTTACATGTTATAACATTCCTAACTATTAGATATTCGACAAAACTTATTTTCTTCAATTCGTTTAGCTTCTAAGTCTTTCAACCCTGTTGGTAATTGTTATCTATGATCATAAATATTTGTAACCTCAAAGGTAACATGATTAACTTACTTTATGTACTTTCAAATATGATCTCATTTCTGAGCTTACATCAATTGACTTACGATGTACTTTTACGTACGAAAACATGGGGTGTGACATCATTCCCCCCTTTGGAACATTCGTCCTTGAATGTTGACTGATGTACTTATCAGTCTCATAACCTATTTCTCTTACGAATACTTTAATATTGTCCTTTCCATCTAGGCAATTGTTCTGTGAATAACTTCAAAGGCCAGGGCATTCCCCCATTTAGGCCTCTTTCTCACACCACGATTTGTGGTCATAATCCTTCCAATATCGTAACTGTTGTTACCTTCTATCATGCATCCTGTACGACTTTGACATTATAAGTGCAACTATGTGACTCTTAGCTCATTTATCCTCCAGCTATTAGCCAATCTCTAGGCCTCACTTTGTGAACATATACAGAACTATGACAAGCTGTCCATCGGGGCATCTATAGGTGTACTGAAGTTCTTCTCTCGGTACTTTGTCGAACTTATGACTCGTTCATCTATGCTTATAGCTTTACTACATCTAGGTAGGTCATTATATACCAAAACTCCTACTTCGATTTATTATTACCGAGGTCTGCTACCCAACTCCATGTTACTCTCTCGTTGCTTATCTTATATGTATAAATCTAAGTCATTTAATGCTTTCTCATTACTGTTCAACTTAATAATGATGGCCTAATCTTATCTAATGCTTTTTAACCTTTATCCATCTATTGTCGATTCACCTTAATGTTGATCCATAATGTACCACTGATAACTTGAAACCTCTTACATAATACATTGTCACTAGGGCTCACGTTGCATCGGGAAACATTTGAAATGATTTGCTTGATCCACCTAGGGACGATACTATACTTCAATAATTGTATTTCATAGCATCCAAACGCGATTCATCTTATGGGGTATTCTAATCCCATGCAATTCATGAAATCCTTTTTCTTAAAATCATTACTCAATCAAAGGCCTAAATGTCACCCTCTTAGTTATCACCATTACACCTTTATTCTACTACCAAGCAACATTACATCTCTTCTAATTGCTTTTAGTCTTAGATACCTCCGAGTTCGTTCAGGCTATACTGAGCTTTTAATAACATACAGAAACCATCAGCTCTCTTGTTTGATGGGATTAATCCTGAAGCCTTACCTAGTCTTGTCACCTTCTAGCTCGCCTTTTCTGATCCTTACTCCCATCTACCTTAATCCTTGTCAATATACCATATTTTATCTTGTGACCTACACATATCTATTTATACTACTCGCAACCTTCCTTTAACTTGCTAGCACCATAGATTTCCCTTCGTGCCTTCTCAATTGTCTTATTGCCCATGAATACTGGAATTTCCTATATCTCATATGATCTCAAACATCACCTTTGATTTTTTTCCCGTTCATTAGCCACGATAGGTGCCACTTTCTTATGGAATGTATATAATATTATAGTGAGACTGTTATTACAAGACTATTTCTTCTTTTTGTCACTATGCTTAAGTTGAAGCCTTCTTTCTTATTTCCTCAGCTAGTTCTTTGTAGTACTTAAGGGAAACCTTTTGACTCCTGTGAAGCTGCAAAAGAATTTTTGATGTTCTTACTTGCCTATAATTATCCTTAGTTACTTACCTTCGCGCCCTGGTGCTCGTAGGGTTGCTTCTGAACTGAAATTTTTGACTGTCTTCCCAGTGGCACCGCCTTTTATTTTCGTAACACTTATATGATACCTTTAACAGCCCCAACTCATATCTGAATATTTCTCAAGGATTACGACGTCATATCTGTGAGACTGGATTCACTATGTTAAGGTTCACTATGTTTATCTTGCACAATCTGCTGATTTGTCTGTATCCTCTAAGCTAGCCATAACTAGGATCTTCCTAAATCAACTACTAACTACTCGTTGGTCCATTCACATATCTATATTCTTCGTAATCTCTCTTGAGTTATTTCCTTTGTCTTAATTTACCCCTCACACTGGCTCCTTATGTATCAAGTGTTCATTTGCACTTATTTATCAATAACATCTAGTAATGGAACCCTTATTGCCTCTCCGCGGCGTCACGCTTGCATAATGTGCTAGAGTCGTATCATATCCATAGGATCTGAATAAATTCAATCTCATTGATTTTTCTTTCTACCACATTCTTCCTTTACTATTCTATAGTTACCTGATTTACCTACAAATGTTTTACCTCTTCATCTTTGGCGTCTTTTCACATCTTCACAGACTCTTACTTGCCTTGCGATAACCTTTCTGTACAGGGATAACTGAATATCTTACGCACGAAGGTGACACTTAGTGTAACTGGCACACTTAGCCCATTAAGCTTAATGATGCTCACAGTGCTTGTATAGGGAAGCGTCTTCCTAAACGAACTTTAAAGGTTATTCTTTTGTTGTCCTTTCTATTATTGCCGGAACGCTATGTATAAAATTATCACGATGTCGACTATTATCAAATCTTCCGGTCCCTAATTCATGTTAGATTTTATCTTGTTTACTAGACCATACTAATTTCCGTTACTACATTGGTTCTTACTTAGCCTTCTGGTAATCACATTGGATCACCAACTCATTTCTCGAAATGAGGATATGACCTTTGGCCTATACTATTTTATTGTCTCAAGACCTATCACATCTTGTCTTTTCTTTCACTTGACTATAAACTCTATCAATGTGTCATATTTTGATTTATCTTTATCATCCATTTATCGCATCTCACTCATAATGCTTCATTTACTCTCTTCTTATTCTCTACTAATATTTCTATCTATCACTTTATTCTGAAAAATTCAACAAAACATTCTTCACTTTTAGCTCCCCTTGCTTCATCTCACTGCCTCTTCGGGTCGCCTAACATTCTCTTTTTTCCTAGGGCAGGAGTCATACTAAGGTAAATATTTATCCCTTCTAGGATTACACTATCTATCTTCTGAAATTTCCGAACATTGTAGTATTCATATCTGACTGTTCTATTCTATAGTGCACCATCTGGTGTCTCACAAGGAGTTCTATTACCACGTTTGCACTATCCTTCGGAAATGTTAGCTAATGATAACAGTCCATCCACCATTTTGGGTTACTCTAATCCCAGCTGGATCTTGATATCCCATCCTTCTGTTAAACTATAGTTGTTAGCTCCCATAGGGTATAACTGAGATGGGTGTGGTAAATTTTATATATTTCTGTTACTGTTGAAAGTAACTCATAATGCTTATATTTCTCTGCATGAATTGTAAATACTGATAATCTTCACTAACTGGGTACCTCGTACCATTATTCACCTTGCTTCTTTTACTTGTTGAAACTTGTATCTACCTTTTGATTCTCTTATTTCTTTATACCATATGGGTGGATAGATATACATGCCTTAGGATTTCCTATCAAGAATCTTACATGTCTTAGTACACACATGATCTGCTGAAGATCTCACATTTACTCATCATAAGCATGATGCAAAATCAAGTTCCTCTTACTCAACTCTTCCACAACCACATTTAATCTCTTACCAAATATCTTTCTGGATCTAGGTATCGTTGTATTCCGAATAAAATAGAATTTAGGAGTTTGAATTCTTGTAACTAAGCTCTACCACATGATCTAGAGTAAGAAGAAAGAGTAACAGCCCTAAATGCCATGTAGCCTCTTGCTTAGAAGTGTGGTGCACAACACACCCATAAACAAGACTCTACTAGACACGGCTTGTAGACTCCGTAGGACAGAACTGCTCTGATACCACTTTGTCACGACCTAAACTGAAAGGCCGCGACGGGCACCCGGTGCCTAACTCAACGAGTACCAACATAATGCATCCTTATGATCTTACTATCATAGGTAAATGAGCCGGAAAGGATGTCATGAGATAACCAGAATTAAACATAAGAGAATACTCGAAATAGGACGACCCAACATGGAAACAGACTTATACATGTGATATATGGGCCTATAAGACCGACACGATCATTTGTACACTCAAAACATAGGCCGACAAGTCCATACAATCATCCATATACATGATATATGTCTACAATCATCTATACTTATCTGAAGCATGCTGACCAAATAGGCGGCAACTCCAGATCTAGTGGAGTGCACCAACACCTTCCGTTGAGCTGATAGCCTACTAGGAGGACTATCAACCTGTCTATCGGGACCTGTGGGTATGAAATGCAGCGTCCCCAAGAAAAAGGGACGTCAGTACAAATAAAGTACCGAGTATGTAAGCCATGAAAATAATATATAAAGGACATGAAAGAAAAATGGGATAAAGAATTAAACATGTAAGTCTGAATAGCTCTGTGAATCATGAAACATTTATGATGCCATGCATATGCGTATAAATGTCATATCATGCATAGGTATATGCGTACATAGCATCATCAAGCCTCTGAGGGCATCCCATCATATCATCTCGGCCTCTATGGGTGAAATAGTCAATGTATGCCAGTTAATCAGGTGGTGGTGCATATATAACGCCATAACCTTTCTCCATACACCATATACATATAATATACACGTATATAATGTCATCTAATCATGGGTCAATATACATGTATAAATTAACACAATGCATTCAATAAGATCTCTCGGGATGTCATAAGATCAATATGTGTTATGTTAATATCACGAAATAAACTTTATCACTTATGTATTTTCTGAGACCTATGAACAGACGATATATTTAATAATAATAGGACATATGGGGAATCAAGATCATAGGCAACCCTAGTACTTCTAAGAATAGAGCCATTTGTGAAAGTTGTGTGTTTGCTGGTTTCGTTGTATCATATGGATCATGCCAAAAAGAAAGAAGGGATAGCCTTAACATACCTTAAAGAAATCTGCCCAATAACACTGCTAAACACAGCTCGCTGCAACTTAATCTACAACAACGATAGTGAAGCTATTGTCAAGTTACAAATGACTCTCTCGTTTATATAAAGAAAGTAACTTAATTTTTAACAAAAAAAACGGGTAGCATTCCCCTGATTTTACTGCTCCCTCAAGCCTACTATAGGCGAGACAACAACACAAATCAATCAACAACTGGAAAACAACCTAACTACAGTTCGGGACCTTTAATAGAACAAAAACCCTAAATATACTATAACTTACCCAATCAACAAGTTATCAAGTAGCCTGAAACTGCAATGACGAGCAACCAACCCACTACCCTACCACATGTGGCATTTCTCCACACCCTTTATCTTTTCAAACTCCATAAATCATCAGCACAAGAGGCCAATCATCGTCCCGTGAGTTCTAACTACTTGGAACGAATTTATCAACCTTCCTTGATATTTAACAGCTTAAATACAGAAATTAGGAATTTTCTTAACTATGAAGTACCTTCCAAAAATCCAACTACAAAGAAAAAGAGAGGCGCTATAATGATACTTACGTCGTAGGGATCGTTCTAATGTTATCGCTTCTTGATTTCGTATCCGGGATGTTAATCTTATTTGAAACCCTTGTAGGAGCTTAAAGATAGGTTGATGGTGGTTCTCTGTTCGTTTTCTATGAAAAATGAAGAGAAAGACGACTTAAGATCTATATATATCAACTTTTGAAAAGTCAAAGAGGTGCTAGCTTGGCACCCTAGCATTGGCCCTTCTTCAGACGCTCATATCTTTTTATCTGGACGTTGTATGAATAAACGGTTAAAAGTGTTGGAAACTACATTCCAAGACCATTATTTTGGTATATAAGATGTCCCAAAAGACCTCATATAACACATGAAATGTATTGCTCAAAAATATTTGTTACAAGGGAAATCCTTAGATGGTTTTGCCACAACTAAAATCCAATTTTTCCCAAACTTTTTATATTTTATATCCAAAGATCATATATAGACATATTATGACTTTCAACTCATTTAAATCATGATTAACAAGTCTCATATTCATTACATGTCACCTTGGGATGCACAGAGTGTAACACTTGTGATGACCTTTACCAACTTTTGTCCACAACTCACTTGACTTTAAAACGTAATACACGACTATCATAAGAATAAAATAACTCAGAACATACCCTCATTATCATGTTAAAAACCCTACTCTCACCCCAAAAGTAATTGTTATAACATTCCCGAATTGTCGACATTCGACGAAACTTATTTTCTTCAATTGTTTAGCTTCTAAGCCTTTCAACCCTCTTGGTACTTGTTATCCATGATCTTAAATATTTGTAACCTCCAAGGTAATATGATTAACTTACTTTATGTACTTTCAAAGATGATCGCATTTCTGAGCTTACATCAATTGACCTACGACGTACTTTTATGTACGAAAATATGGGGTATAACACGAAATGAATGCAAGAATATCTATACTCACCGCCTTTCTACTCAAGGCATCAGACACCACATTGTACTTCCCCGGATGATACAAAATGGTAATACCATAGCCCATTAGCAGCTCTAACCATCTCTGTTGCCTCAAATTTAGATCCTTTTGTTTGAACAAGAGCTGGAGACTCTGATGATCCGTAAATACCTCACAAGATACACAGTAGAGATAATGCCTCCAAATCTTCAATGCATGAACGATGGATGCCAACTCTAAATCATGCAGGGTAGTTCTTCTCATGGGGCTTCAACTGGCGCGAAGCATAAGCAATTTCTCTACCCTCCTGCATCTAGACACACCTAATACCAACCCGAGAAGCATCACAATACATTGTATAAGAGCCTAACGTTGAAGGCAAAACTAGAACTTGAGCTGTGATCAAGGTAGTCTTGAGCTTCTGAAAGCTCTCCTCACACTCATTCAACCACCTGAATGGAGCAGCCTTCTGGGTCAATCTAGTCAAAGGTGCTGCAATGGATGAGAAACCCTCTACGAAGTGACGATGATATCAGACAAGCCAAAAAAAACTCCAAATATCAGTAGCTAAAGATGGTTTGGGCCAACTCTGAACCACCTCTATCTTCTTTGGATCCACCTTAATCCCCTCAATTGACACCATGTGCCCCAAGAATGCCACCGAATTGAGCCAAAACTCACACTTGGAGAACTTAGCATAAATAGTCTCATCCCTCAACCGCTATAGAACAATCCTCAGATGATGTGCATTCTCCTCCTGACTACTAAGTACACCAGGATATTATCAATAAATACTATGACAAATGAATCAAGATATGGCTGAAATAAATTGTTCATAAAATGCATGAATGGTGTTGGGGCATTGGTCAGCCTAAACGACATCACAAGGAACTCATAGTGACCATAGCGGGTCCTGAATGTCGTCTTCAGAATATCTGAGTCCCGAATCCTCAACTGGTGATACCCAAACCTCAAATCAATCTTAGAGAACACCCTCACTCTATGAATATGGTCAAATAAATCATCAATGCGCGGCAAATGATATTTTTTCTTTATTGTAACTTCGTTCAACTTTCTATTGTCGATGCACATATAGTATCATCCTTATTATTCACAAACAGAACATGTGCACCCCAAGGCGACACACTAGGCCTAATAAACCCCTTATCAAGAAGCTCCTGCAGTTGTTCTTTCAATTCCTTCAATTCTGCAAGTGCCATACAATACGGAGGAATAGAAATGGGCTGAGTGCCTCGCACCAAGTCAATACCAAAATCAATATCCCTATCGGGTGGCATGCTCGTCAGGTTTGCAGGAAACACATCAAGAAAATCTCGCACTACCGGAATAAAATCAATGGTAGGAGTATCAACACCAACATCCCTCACAAAAGCCAAATACGACAAGCATCCCTTCCCAAACATCTGTCGGGCCTTCAGATATGAAATCACCCTGTTGGGAACATAATCTAAGGAATCTCTCCACTCGATCATCGGTAATCCCAACATCACCAACGCCATGGTCTTAGCGTGACAATACACAATAGCATGAGATGGGAACAACCAATCCAAACCTAAAATCACATCGAAATAAACCATCCTAAGTAATAAGAGATCAACTCTAATCTTCAATCCTCCAATGTTCACCGCACACGACCGATACATACGGTCCACATAATAGTATCGCCCACCGGCGTAGATACATGAATAGGTGAAACTAAGGACTCACGGGGCATATCCAAATAACGAGTAAAATAGGATGATACATAGGAATAAGTAGAACCAGGATCAAATAATGTGGAAGCATCTCCGTGGCACACTGAAACAATACATGTGATCACTGCATCTGAAGCAACGGCCTTTGGCCTGGCAGGAATAAGATAGAATCGAGCCTGACCACCACCTGATCGACCTCCCCCTCTAGGGCAGCCTCAAGCGTTCTGAGCCCTACCCCGAGCTGGCTGGGCGAGTGGTGAAGTAACTGGTGCGGAAGCCACCGTCCGCCCGTCTGCTGAACAGGACCTCTAAAGCGACAGGGACACTCTCTCTACATATGCCCAAACTCCCCACACTCGAAGCAACTCCACGCTAGTGGTGGGGACTGAATCGGCCCCCGAGAACCAAAATAATTATTATAAAGGACCTAGAACAGACGAACCCTGAACCGATGGAGCACGGGATGAACTCTGAGCTAGGAGAGCATTGAGAGATGACTGACCCTGATGAGCAATGTATGAACCATGGCTAGTTGATGCATCACGATGAACCGGATGAGCCATCTGAGCGGGCCTATAAGGTCGACCCCTACTATTGTAGGACTGCCCCCAGAAGGAAAACACCACTGAAACCATATCATGCCCTGAGCCTGGGCCTGGACATAACACGGCACCCAGTGCCTGACGACATGTGACCGAGCGAACAACTAGCTAGTTGAATCAACATGTAATATCATAACATATTGAATGCAGAAGATAAGCTAACACATGTTGATATACTGAAAGTCTGAATGATATAAATCAAGTGCAAAAATACTAATGAAATTCTGAAACATATTTGTAGCAAACGTTGCTTAACATGAAAATCCTCCGACTCTATCTAACTGTTATTCTAGTCTATAAAGCCTCAAATGACGTACTGAAAACACTAACTGTTTGTAAATATTGAAAGACTGTAAAGTAATAGTAATGCCCTGAAAGAACTGGGGCTCACCAAATATCTGGTAAGAGAATCCTAGCACTCTGAATCGTCAACCTGTAAATTGTTACGTGCATCATGAGATGCAGGCCCTGGGCGAAAGGGACGTCAATTGCACTGGTATGTAAAGAAACTAAAAGAAAGAACTATAAATACTAAAACTAAAACTAAATTGGTAACTGATAATTGAAGTGATAACTAATAAGTGAAACGATAGCTGATAACTGAACTGAACACATGAAGTAAAGATATGAATACTCCCTCTTCTGAATGATGAACTATCTGTTTATCTGAATAAATAAACTGCGGCTTCAGGCCCAATACATATGTGCACAATACATAATTGCAGCCTCAGGCCCAAAGATGCATAAAGCATAATCTGCGGCCTCAGGCCCAAATATGCATAAAGCATTAACTGCGGCCTCAATCCCAAATATGCATAAAGCATAAACTGCGGCCTCAATACTAATACAAGGGTTCAACATTCAGGAATTTAAAATCAGGAACCGAGAATCATACTACAATACATGATACTGAAATATTGAATCATATTGAGTTACATGATACTGGAATACTGAATAGAACTAAACTGAGACATGTATTGATGAACTGATTATGAGAACTTATGCTTCGACTGTTTATGACATGCTGGTAATCTAGATTGAGACTCATGGGAACTAAACACAAGTCTATATTGATTACACACTAAGCTCACAACGTTCGGAATGAAAGTCATGAACGGATTACGAAGCTAGAGAATAGAAGTTCTGCAACTATTCAAGGAACTGAGGCATAACTACTTTCTGAGGAAATTCATAATAGTCATAAAGAATGAGACATAGGGAGAATCATAAACATTCTCAAACATAGGGAGTTAGCCTCACATACCTTAACTTCCTGCTCTTGAGCATAATACAATATTCGCCAACCCTTTCAACTTAAATCTATATCAATACAATTCAAAGGGATTCCAAATTAGCAACAATACTCATGTTTTGGTCAGTTAGACAATTGATCAAACACTTGGTGGGTATAAAGCTTCATAGCCCTCATTGATGGTGTTTCTACACCCAATAACCCATTCTCTTGCTCCTAGATAAATTCTAAAATCTCAAATTATTATAATGAATAACATTGTTTATCACCCATAAAATAAACAACACCCTTAATCAATAATCAACAACCAACAACCAAAAATCTATAATCGTTCATGTTTTTCTATCAAATCCATCAACTCATATCTCATTAACTTAGAGTCTATAATCATTTAGCCAATAATCAACAACCAACATCCAAAAATCTATAATTGTTCATGCTTTTCTATCAAATCCATCAACTCATATATCATGAACTTAGAGTCTATAATCATTTAGCCAATGCTATAATCAATTAGAGGGTGAATATATTACCTTTTGACATTTAATCCTCTTGAATTCGAGTTCCACAGTTTCTTTTCCCAACAATGATGTTCCAATCGAATATCTAATTATTTGAAGGGTTTACCCATGCTAATAAAGTATTGGGGAACTGAAATCAACTTAGAATCACCATTAGAACATACCTTGGATGGTGGAGAGACCTTTGAGGAGTTAGGTTTTTGAGAACTTCCCTTTCTAGAGCAAGTTTTTGTGTTTTGGGGTGTGGGGGACGAAGTAGGGTTTTTGAAATGACCCCTCAGGTGCACTAGGCCCAACCATGTACCTGGATGTGCAGCATGGTAGTAGCACTACTACAGGTGCATGGCCGCACACGGGACCATCTGGGCACGCACCCGGGCGCACATACCGCGTATTGTCCAGTAAATCGCACATAAATGTTTTTCTCAAAAATCTGTTTAGGCTCCAAAATATATTGTTGGAAAGATATTTCAAAGGGCTACAACTTTCTTGTTTTATGTTTTTCCAAATTCCCAATGGAGTTTTACGAAATCCTTCTAGAAGACAGGTCTTCCATAAACTTAGTCGATTTTATCAAACTTTATGCACCTCACTCTCCGTCTTGATTCTAAAATAACTATTTTCATCCATAATTATCCCGATAGGACTTCATATGTCTAAGAAACCACATTAATACTCATTTAACATATCCACACCTAGTCTGAATTTATGGAGTGTTATAAACCACTCTAACCACGAGGCCTTTTAGCCTCCCTGTCCTCGTGCTTGTCGCGCCCCCCTCCCCCCCCCCCCCCCCCCCCCCCCCTTTTCCCCCCCGAGAGCTCCCTTCGGGTCCCGGTCGAAAGGGGTTTATGACATTGGGTTGAGACAACTCATTCCTTTTGGGAAAGGGATTTACATATTTTGAAGAGTCGCCACCTAACGATTTTAACGGTGCATTAGGGCACCTAAAGGGTTCAATTACAACTACCTTACTAACTAGAGAATGGGTAAGGGCTTGAAATTATCCTAAGGGGAAGGTGTTAGGCACCCCTCAGGATCCACAAGTGTGGTTCCTGGCCAAATGGTTTCTGTGAATTTGTACGGCTTAGAAAACAAACAAATAAAGGCTCAAATAAGAGGGGATTTAAGTCTTAAGCATGCAGATGTTCGGAAACAGTAAAGAAGATTAGCTTTTGAAAGGATTACAATCTAAGCATATAAAAGGTATCCTAGGTTTATAATAATATGGATCACATCAATGCAATACCCGGTAATCACTCCTCGAAGAGGGGCTACACGTGGTATTAGCGCACCGGTCATCATATCCATATTCTACCCTTTCCCACCCCGTGAAAGTAACTAAATCGAGTGTTGGTCTCGACCTCTATTGCATGCTGTTACCCGTCCCTTCCTATCAGTCCCGGAGGAAATTAGGACTCCTATCCTAAAGGAGGTGCTAGGCAGACCCTCAGGTTTTAAAGGTGAAAATGCTAAGGCGACATATAATGAACAAGTAGAACTGCAGATAAAGGGGGTAGCACATAAATAGGAAAGGGATCAAAGACCTCCACAAATAGTGCACATAAACAGCATGTCTCATGCACAATTAAAGTCCATATCAGGTTCGGATCCTAAGCATGATATCTAAGTGATAACACAAAGACAAATTTATTGCATAACTCAGAGAGGAAAGTCTTAATCAGGCTTGCCTACTGGTTTTAAGCATACTGACAGTTGAGCACTAATCACAAAGGACAATTCTGGTTTTATTTCTTAAGTTGATTACTTAATGCTTGCCTAGGTGTAAGATAACATGCAATTCTAGGTGTTGAAGATGTGCAAGGACTAATTACCAGTTGTTTAGAACATGCGACTGTTTTAGATATCTGTATTTTGACTAAGTGCAGTTAAAGGAATACGATCCTATAGCATGATGTCTAATGCAGCATGATGCATAGTAACCTAAACAGGATTTCTAAATGCACATAAAATCACAACATTATGCACCGTTTCAGGAATAGCAAGAGTACAACTTGTTAATTACTTACCTCTCTAAGTGCGCAGGCGTGGTGAGACATGATTGCAGTTTATTTATCCTAGGAAAGGACTTCTAATGAAGTTTCAGAACATGTTTACATGGACACAATCACGTAATAGCAGCTTATTTTATTGTTATTATTTATCCTATAGGCAGGATTTCTAAGCGTAGATGAGATGTTGAATACACATAAATCCTGAGTAGCATGATATCTAATGCATGGACATATGAACCTACACAGAATCTCTAACGCACAGATAGGGAATAAAAACCTAAGCATGGTTTATACCCTTGTAATAGCTAGGCATGCATAGTTACCCCTCCCGTTTCACTATCCAGCCCCAGAATTTTTTACAAATTATTACAGGCCAAGGATTATGGATTACAAAATCAGAAGTGAAAAAATAAGAAGTTATTCTATAGGGAGCCTTCAATTAGGCCCAAATACTCTAAGCCTCATTGCCATATGGTATTTATAGACTTTTCACAGTCCGGGTGTGTCAAAGTTCCCTAAGGACCTCAAGGGCTACCGGGTAGTGCTCACACCCAGACTTAGTAACCAGGAGTTAAACATGTGAAATGTGGAAATACCAGCCTCCGTGTGTCAGAGTTCATAGGGAACTCAAGGTCCCAAAGCAATGCGCACACTGAGGGGGCAGAACTTAAAGGTCTAGGAATCAAGTGAAGTGCATGAGATAGATTTGAAAAGGTTTTGACACAAAACAGAACTGGGTTGATTCAATAAATAAAGAAGTTCTCTGAAAAGGTTTTGATCAGTCATGAAACAACTTGAAAATAATGTAAACATTTTTGGAAAAGCAGCAAACAACTCGCACAGGTTCAACACATTCAAACATAGATCTCACTCAGGGACAATGGGAATTGGGGACACATAGAGCATACAACATGATGGACACAAACTAGGCAGAAGCCTTGAAATTGGTTACAGGTAGTGGGACAAAAACTTAGGAATACTATTTAGACATGGTCATACAGTCAGAGATACCTAGAGTATGGGATCAATCATGGTTGAAAACCAATCACGGAATCAGATTAGAGGGAGTGTTTGGAGGGGGTAGGACATAATTACACATAGGTTTAAGAAACACATTTTAAGTAACTTACAAGGCAATTATAGTATCCTAGGGATTGCATGCTGAGGCTGTAAGGGAGGAGATACCCAGAATCAAACAACATAATATGTGAAACTAGTTGCAAGTAGGACAACATAACCATAAGTAAAAGGAAACCAAAAGCAGGATGCATCGTAATAACCAAAGAAATATGTTGTTTTGGAGACTTTAACTATAAACTGAAAACATACCAGTTGAAGACAACAAATGCAAAATAAGAGGCAAGTAGAATAGCTAGTCTTGGCTTCCAGCCGACTAGCAATAGCAAACAATCGAGAGAATAATAGTAGATTGTGTGTGTGAGAGCAAGAGAGAATAGAACCAGGTCTATGTCCTTTTCGTTAATGAAAGAGTAATGTGTATATATAGTTTTTTTTTGAAAACCAGTAGTGAATAAGGCAATAAACCAGTAATTAGGGACTGAGCATCAATCAGTACACAATCAGTATAGGTATCCCTTAATTGAAGGGATTGAGTTCAAACGGCTAGCAGGCAAAACAACAAATAAGGAAAGTTCCCATATGTGACATGCATATGACATATAAGGAAATAATTTCAAATCAGTACAAGCATACAATAGAGGCTAGGTTCACAGACTCTAATTAAGGGAATGAGAATCAATTAACAGCAAATAAATCATGTAACAAGGTAAAAAACGGACTAAGGTCGGAAATTAATCAGTAAAGTCTCAAATCACAAGGAATCAAGGATTCAAAATAATAAATCAAGAACCCTAACAAACTAAAATTACAGAAAACCAGGGATTCAAACAGGAGTAACAACAATCAAAGGAGATTAACATGAATCGAATAAATCAGAGGCAAGAGGTCAGAAGCCCTAATAGTAAAAGCATGTGAAATCAAGGATTCTCATGAATTTATAGGGTAAACAGCAAGACGAACGGGACAGCAAGGAAAGAACAACAGAGGGTAAAACAACATGGAATCATAAAGCTCATACATATGCAAACAATATTGAAGACAAAGTCAGGTAATAATTCAGATAAGAGAGGAAAAAATCAAATAAATTAGTAAAACATAGTAAATACCCTGGGATAACGCTGAAAACATCACAGGAAAATCATTTTAAAGCGGAGTTATGAAGCCCTAGTTGAAAACGAAGAGTCGTTTTAGAGAAAATCAGAGAGTTTTTTTAGGGAAACAACGAAATAGCTCAAAACATATACAGATCTATCATAGATCTAAAGAATCGGGAGAGTTTTAAACATTTAGGGTTTCAAAGAGAACCCAGAGAGATAAAGAAAAACCTCAAACTTCATTGGTTAAACCCCCAAAGGTCATAGACCTTGCTTGAACAACCGGAGGTAGCCGGAGATGGCTGGAGGGTGCTGAGCACAGGTCCACGAGGTAGGAGGATTCAATCCAGGTCTCTTGGAGACCTTAGAGATGTCAAACATCGGTGTGAGGGAACCACAGGAGGTAGGAGGATGGTGAGAGCTTCATGGTCTCCGGTGAAGAGACGACCGGAGAAGGCGAAGAGATTCATCGGAGCCCAAAGAGACAGGAAGTCTCTAGAAGAGACTTAGAGAGATAGAGAGAGAATTAGAGAGATGAGGGACCGGTGAGAATGAGAGGTGTCGGGGGGTTAGTCTATGTTAATTAAGGAAGATCGAATCCGGGCCATTGATCAAAATCGATCAACGACCAAGATTAAATCAAGTCTGGACCGGGTATCTTTAGTAGGTTGGGCCTGGGTATTGGACGGATTTAATTGGGTGGTTTGGGCTGGTTTCAATACGCTAAAATTGAATTAAATTGGGCTATGATTTAAATAGGAAGGGGTTGATTGTTAAATACCCGATTAAATAGATAGATAATTAATCAAAATAGGTAATAATTACATAAAATTAAAAAATTAATGCTAAATAGATGAAATTAAGGTAATTAACCAATATTTAAAATATAAAATGACTAACTATTGAATTAAAATGGCATAAAATGTACAATTAGGCTATAATTGAAAAATTATCGTAATTATAGCCAAATAATGTCAAATTGGCTAATCTGTGAAATAATCAAATCCTAATAGGATTAAAAATGATATATTGAGTTGGAAAATATTCTGAAATCATTTATAATACAATTTATGAATAATTAGAAAAAATACTGAATAAATTGGAAAAGAATTTAATAAAAATATTAAAAATTACGGAAAAATACTAGTTATTATAAAGAGTGATTTTGAAGGTATATATGCAAATTTTAAAATAGTTTGAGGAAAATTTGGGTATCAACAATCCTCCTGACTACGGACAAACTCTAGCCGTCGAGTAATATCAACCACCTCGTCGAACCTAGCACTTGATGCATTCTGCCGAGTCATAACAAAATGCAATCTATAGCTGAGGCCATAAATGGACCTTCTAATCCTTTCCCTCTATGAGGGAACCAACCAAATCGTGTGACGAGCCAACTCTGAAAATCTCTTCTCATACTGGGTCATGAACATACCCTCCTAGCGTAGCTGCTCAAACTGCCTAGGAAACTCCTCCCTGCGGATCGGTGGCACAAACTTCTCTAAGAAGAAAATGGAGAACTGTTTCCATGAAAATGGTGCAGCATCGACTGGCCTACTTTGCTCATAGGCCTCCCACCATCACAAGGCTGCCCACGTTAGCTAAAAAGTAATAATGAGACTGATCACGCTCAACTATGTCTAATAAAAGACTAAACGGGCGTTGCAAATATAATCCGGGATATTATGCCCAGAGTTGATCCCACAGGGAATTTACGTATCAATCAAGTCTTTAGAATACGCAACTTTTACTCAATCAATTCTCTCAAGACTTTTTAATATAAATTGGTGATGTTTTACTAATTCTACTGACAATAATAATAACTNCTACTAACAATGTGTTGCAAACAATTATGATAAAGGTCTAAGATTATGGTTTTCCCCGTTGGTGAACTTACTTCTTTCATACTTATTATAGTTCGATTAGTTGTCTCTATCAATCATGAACACTCTATCTACCATAAATCTCTCTCAAGTAATTATGATAATTTACTAGACGCACTCTCTCAAGTTACGCTAGCTAGATTGCATTACAGTTCACTTTAGATTGCACCCGAGGTATCGTTATCTCTAATCCAACCTCTAAACCCTCGGTTATGACTTTCGTCTATACTCCGGGAGTGATGTTGTTCAAACAACTACCTAAATATGCACTCTCTCTCAAGTAGATACATAATAAATAGGAACAGCTAATTGAGGGCCCTTCAATCAACTACAACAAGAACGTAGTTGAACAAATAGAGATTAATCAACCAATCAAAACTATATTAATATCACAATAAGTTTATCCCCCAATGGGTTCTACCAAAACCCTAGATTAAGAAACTTAGCTACTCATATTCATAAGAATCAATTCTAAAATAACTTGCATAATTGAACTACAAAATAATGAATAAAAGCTATGAAAATCAATGTTTGCTTCACTGATTAGTAATCCACAGGTTTTTCTTCACTTCAATGGCTTCCTTCTCTTCGAATCCCCCTTCAAGTTGTGTTTTGGGGTCTATTTATATGTTTAGGACAAACCC